>CAJHQQ010003616.1:0-40567 GCA_905132885.1 Moricandia moricandioides
AGGTAAGCTCCCCCTTACCTCCAAATAGCCCCAATGATCCTTGTTCCTTCTGGATTTGTGCGCAGACTTCTTCTAGAGTGGGTAACTTCTCAGCTCGCAGGATGTGCTTTACCAAGTCATTGTAGGTAGAGTTAAGAGTGAGTAGTAAACCAAAGACCTTGTCTTGTTCACACCTTTCATTAAGCTCATCTGGATCGGTTGTGCTTGGCCTCAACATCTCAAGCTCTGACCACAAAGCTCTAAACTTCCCAAGATGCTTTGTGAACTCCATATCTTCTTGTGCCAAGGTGTTTTATGGCTCGCTTGATCTCAAACACACGAGTAAGGTTTGAGATGTTTCCATATACCTTCTGGAGAGTATCCCACAGGTCCTTTGCCTTCTCACAGTAGCTGTAAGCCTCTAAGATTGATGGATCTAGAGAGCTTTGAAGGATGGACATCACCAGATTATCCTCCTGGATCCACTTCACTTCATCACACACAACAATCTCCTTGTCGCCTTCATGAGTAATGAGTTTTGGAGCTTCATCCTCAAGGATGTGGTTCCACAAACCCTTACTCCCCACTGCTGTCTTCACCACACGAGACCATAGGAGGTAGTTTCCTCCCTTTAGAATCACTGGAATCACCGTAGTCTTTGTACCCTCCATCTTGAAGCTTCCCGGATGAAAAAGGTGTTCTTGAGTGTTCTTGAGCAAGAAATGAAATCAAACCCCAGATTCAAGCGAACCTGGCTCTGATACCATGAAAACTAAAGAGATATCTGAGGTTATATGAGTATTTGAGACGTAGATAGAGATTAGAAAAGAGATTAGAAGAGATTTGGAGACTAAAGCTTGAAACGAGACTAGAAATCCATTTCTGGATATGAAGAACACTAGAGAGAATAAGAGAGACTCGAAAACATTGCTTAATTGATTAATGAGAGGGATTACAACATATATAGGGAAAGTTAAGGCTGAGCTTAACGGATACAAGATAAGGTTTCAACCTAAGCATGTGTAGTCAAAGCTTTAGGCGCGCCTGGTTTGAAATACTTGGACGAGGAGCTTCGCATGCTTGATTCCTTTGGCATCTTGACCAGATGCTCTAGCCAGCCTGTCCAGACGCGGAGTAACCTTATCCATAAGGTTCAGTGCACATAGACACACGGAGGAGAAGAAGGGAAAGCTTATCCGCGGCAAGGTAACTTTTCTAGTTTTCACCCGGGTAACTCTGGTCGACCCAAACTTGCTTTTGGTCGACTAATGGTTGTACGGCCAACTTGTACGGCCTTGTACGGATTCTGTACGGACACCCCAACTTCATTCCTCCTCATTTCCTCAGCATTTCCCACTCTCCATTCATAGATCATAATCCCATCTCTTATTTGATTCAACAATAACTCCTATGATATTGATTCAACTTCAGGGTGATTATCCACTGATTTATGAGTCCAAATCAATATTCTTACATCTTGATTCATTATGGTTTGACTAGAATCAAGAAGAAATTGCAAACTCTCCAAACAGGGCAAACTGGAATCACTTCGGTTAAAAGTGGGATAACTTCTTCATCATAACTATAAGATCGTGATTCAACTTCAAGGTGATTCTACACGGATTTATGAGTCCAAATCAAGCTTCTTACATCGTGATTAATTCTTGTTTTATTAGTATCAAGAATAAATTGCCAAATCTCCAAACAGGGTAAACTGGAATCACTTCGGTTAAAAGTGGGATAACTTCTTCATCATAACTCCTATGATATTGATTCAACTTCAGGGTGATTTACACTAATTTATGAGTACAAATCAATCTTCTTACATCGTGATTCATTCTGGTTTGATTAGAATAAAGAAGAAATTGCCAAATCTCCAAACAAGGTAAATTGGAGTCACTTCGGTTAAAAGTGGGATAACTTCTTCATCATAACTCCTATGATCTTGACTCAACTTCAGGAAGATTCTACACTGATTAATGAGTCCAAATCAAGATTCTTACATCGTGATTCATTATGGTTTTATTTGTATCAAGAAGAAATTACCAAATCTCCAAACAGGGTAAACTGGAGTCACTTCGGTTAAAAGTGGAATAACTTCTTCATTATAACTCCTATGATCTTGATTCAACTTCAGGGTGATTCTACACTTATTTTTGAGTTCAAATAAAGCTTCTTACATCGTGATTCATTCTGGTTTGATTAGAATCAAGAAGAAATTGCCAAATCTCCAAATAGGGTAAACTGGAATCACTTCGGTTAAAAGTTTTATAACTTCTTCATCATAAGTCCAATGATATTGATTCAACTTCAGGATGATTCTGCACTGATTTATGAGTCCAAATCAAGCTTCTTACATCGTGATTCATTCTGGTTTGATTAGAATAAAGAAGAAATTGCCAAATCTCCAAACAAGGTAAATTGGAGTCACTTCGGTTAAAAGTGGGAAAACTTCTTCATCATAACTCCTAGGATCTTGATTCAACTTCAGGGTGATTCTAAACTTATTTATGAGTCCAAATCAAACTTCTTACGTCGTGATTCGTTCTGGTTTTATTAGTATCAAGAAGAAATTGCCAACTCTCAAAACAGGGCAAACTGGAATCACTTCGGTTAAAAGTGGGATAACTTCTTCATCATAACTCCTATGATATTGATTCAACTTCTGGGTGATTTACACTGATTTATGAGTACAAATCAAGCTTCTTACATCATGATTCATTCTGGTTTGATTTGAATCAAGAAGAAATTGCCAAATCTCCAAACAGGGTAAACTAGAATCACTTCGGTTAAAAGTGAGATAACTTCTTCATCATAACTCCTATGATATTGATTCAACTTCAGGGTGATTATCCACTGATTTATGAGTCCAAATCAAGATTCTTACATCTTGATTCATTATGGTTTGATTAGAAACAAGAAGAAATTGCAAACTCTCCAAACAGGGCAAACTAGAATCACTTCGGTTAAAAGTGGGATAACTTCTTCATCATAACTCCTATGATCTTGATTCAACTTCAGGGTGATTTACACTAATTTATGAGTACAAATCAAGCTTCTTACATCGTGATTCATTCTGGTTTGATTTGAATCAATGATGCGTCCCTAGGATGCTCTTTGGTTGATGGGAATGGATAGATCCTTGCAAGAACGAATCAAAGACTCAAGTTCTTCAAGGCGTGTGGATTGGATGGTGACACAAGAGGGATGGATGATCTCTTGATACTCCTAGATGAATGGTTTGGATATTACACACCAAACTAAACACCCTTAGACTCTGGATATGACACACCAGAACTCGACACACTTCTTTTAGAGAGAGAGAGAGCCGCAAAGATGAATAAACTTGTATTGAAAAGATTGGATGTCTACAATAGGGTGTAGAGAACCCTTTAAATAGGAAACCAGAGACATGCCTCTAGGGTTTCGACAATGAATCCAAAAAAGGAAAGAACTAAAACTATAGTTTATAAGTTTAAATGAAATAAAATGCAACTTCTATTAGTCTTGGACCGAGTATAGCACTTAGGTGATTTGTAGACAAGTTGTGGCCTCGTTAAAAACCTTCCTCCTGGAAAACCTCGTGGGACAAAACCAAAAGCAAGGAAAAGAGCACGCACCCCATGTCTTGCCTAGACACTAACTCAGTTTGGTGTAGAGATGGCTTGAATGGTGATCAAGACATCTCGGATCAAACCTTGTCCAAGACCTTCTTGTTGTGGATGTGAAGTGAGTAATCCAACAACATTCTCCTTAAGCTTCTTGACTCTGGAACGAGTCATGGGACCTAGAGCATCCTCATCAAATGGTTGATGCATAGTGGCTTCATGTGGCTCATCTAGACTCTCCTCATTGTCCTCCTTAGTGATCCGGTCCATGATCACATCATCCCCTCCCTCTTGAAAAGGATTTGTCCTCAAATCAGGTCCATCTACAACAAAAGGAGCCAAGTCAGTGACATTGAAGCTATTTGATACATCATACTTACCTTGGAGATCAAGCTTGTAGGCATTGTCATTGATCTTGTGGATGATCTCAAAGGGTCCATCAACCCTTGGCATCAGTTTGGACTTCCTCTCGTTGGGGAACCTATCCTTCCTTAGGTGCAACCAAACTTGGTCACCAACTTCAAAGGTCCTCACACGTCTCCCCTTGTTTGCTTGCTTCTCATAAAGCTTGGTCTTCTGCTCAATGTTTTGTCTAGCCTTCTCATGAATCTGTTGAACCAACTCGGCTTTCTTCTTGCCATCTAGACTTGTCCTTTCACACTCAGGTAAAGGCATTAGATCCAAAGGAGAGGTGGGATTGAACCCATAAACAATTTCAAATGGTGAATACTTAGAAGCAGAATGCATAGCATGATTATATGCAAATTCACAATGTGGCAAGTATTCTTCCCATGTTCTTAAGTTCTTTCTAATGAATGCACGCAGGAGTGTTCCTAATGTCCTATTAACTACCTCAGTTTGCCCATCAGTTTGTGGATGACATGTAGTAGAGAACAATAGCTTAGTGCCTAACTTAGACCAAAGTGTCTTCCAAAAGTAACTAAGAAACTTAGTGTCCCTATCAGAAACTATGGTTCTAGGCATGCCATGCAAACGTACAACCTCCTTAAAGAACAAGTTAGCTACATGTAATGCATCATCAGTCTTGTGACATGCTATGAAATGTGCCATCTTAGAGAACCTATCAACAACAACAAAGATAGAATCCTTTCCAGTCCTAGTTCTAGGCAAACCAACAATGAAATCCATAGAAATGTCATTCCAGGGATGGTGTGGAATGGGTAAAGGAGTATACAAACCCTGGTTTTGAACTTGGGACTTGGCATGCTTGCAAGTAGCACACCTTCCACATATCCTCTCCACATCTCTCTTCATGTGCGGCCAATAGAAGTGATCCTGTAAAACTTTTAAGGTCTTGGCAATCCCAAAGTGTCCCATTAGACTGCCCCCATGGGATTCCCTGACAAAAAGATCTCTCAAAGAGCAATTAGGCACACACAATCTATTGTCATAGAATAAGTAATCCTCCTTTCTAAAGTAATGCCCTGAGGCAAACTTAGCACATGAAGCATAAGCTTCCTTGAAGTCATGATCAGTATCATACATATCTTTTATCTGCTCAAATCCAAGTAACTTAGCATCTAGAGTGGTCAAGAGAACATACCTCCGAGATAGTGCATCAGCAACTACATTCTCCTTACCTTGTTTGTACTTGATCACGTATGGGAAGGTCTCAATGAATTCAACCCACCTTGCGTGTCTCTTGCTAAGCTTACTCTGCCCTTTTAGATACTTGAGGGACTCATGATCAGTGTGAATGACAAACTCCTTGGGCCACAAGTAGTGTTGCCACGTTTGTAATGCCCTCACCAAGGCATAGAGTTCTTTGTCATATGTTGCATAGTTGAGTGTGGCTCCTCCAAGCTTCTCACTGAAGTATGCAATGGGTTTCCTATCCTGCATCAACACGGCACCAATACCAATTCCTGATGCATCACATTCTATTTCAAAGGTTTTAGCAAAGTCAGGAAGCATAAGAAGAGGTGATTGAGTAAGCTTCTCTTTTAGGCTCTGGAAAGCCTTCTCTTGTGCTTCTCCCCACTTGAACCCAACATCCTTCTTTATAACTTCAGTTAAGGGAGCTGCAATGGTGCTAAAGTCCTTCACAAATCTCCTATAGAAGCCGGCAAGCCCATGGAAACTCCTCACTTCTCCTACTGAGGTTGGACTCGGCCATTCTTTGATTGCCTTGATCTTCTCTTCATCAACCTTAACTCCGTCTGCACTCACAACAAAGCCTAGGAAAACCAAGTTATCTGATGTGATCCTGGAAAGCACCAAGCAAGCAACCTTTAAGAGTGCATATGATGTGATCATGGAACGGATCACTAAGGAGGACAAGGAGGGTCTAGATGAGCCACATGAAGCCACAATGCATCAACCACTCGGTGAGGATGCTCTAGCCATTCCTGAAGGTCCCATGACTCGTTCCAGAGTCAAAAAGCTTAAGGAGAATGTTGTTGGATTACTCACTTCACATCCACAACAAGAAGGTCTTGGACAAGGTTTGATCCGAGATGTCTTGATCACCATTCAAGCCATCTCTACACCAAACTGAGTTAGTGTCTAGGCAAGACATGGGGTGCGTGCTCTTTTCCTTGCTTTTGGTTTTGTCCCACGAGGTTTTCCAGGAGGAAGGTTTTTAACGAGGCCACAACTTGTCTACACATCACCTAAGTGCTATTCTCGGTCCAAGACTAAGAGAAGTTGCATTTTATTTCATTTTAAACTTATAGACTATAGTTTTAGTTCTTTCCTTTTTTGGTTGATGTCGAAACCCTAGAGGATTTGTCTCTGGTTTCTTATTTAAAGGGTTCTCTACACCCTTATGTAATCATCCAATCTTTTCTATACAAGTTTATTCATCTTTGCGGCTCTCTCTCTCTCTAAAAGAAGTGTGCCGAGTCTGGTGTGTCATATCCAGAGCCTAAGGGTGTCTAGTTTGGTGTGTAATATCCAAACCATTCATCTAGGAGTATCAAGAGATCATCCATCCCTCTTGTGTCACCATCCAATCCACACGCCTTGAAGGACTTGAGTCTTTTGATTCGTTCTTGCAAGGATTATCCATTCCCATCAACCAAAGAGCATCCTAGGGACGCATCAAGTGGTATCAGAGCAACTTTGGTTGGGAAGTACTCGCTTTCTCTCTTTGCTTTTGTTTCTTGTTGATTTCTTGTTTGCTTTTGATTATTGCATCCGTGTAGCATCTTTTGTTTCTGGTTTTGTTTTCTTGTTTCTTTTGATTGTTTCATTCATGTTTCATCTTTATCACCTTGAATAATCAGTAGAACTGAATTGTTTAGGGCTGCTCGTGTGCATAAGAGATTAGACAAGGAATTTTAAGACTTTCCTTTCTTGGTTTTTTTTCGGAAACCCTAGAGAGAGAAGAACCCTAGCCGCATGCATCATCTTGTCGATCACTTTGTGCATTAGTTTAGCTTGTCTATCACCTTGAACACGAGCATATTGAGGCTATTAGGGTGCTAGAAAACCTTAGGAGTGATTAGGAAAAAGCTTAGAAGTGTTTCCTTTTTGCTTGAACCTTTTTCCTTTTTCTAGCCGATTTCCTTTTTACTTGTTGTCTTGCATTACAAGCTTGTTTCTTTTCCTTTTTGCTTGTTTTCTTTTTCCTTTTTGCTTGTCTTGTTCCCTAGAAACCTTTTACTGGTTATTTTGGTTACCTTTGCGTGCAGGAAGCATGGAAGCCGAGTCTGAAGAAGAAGCTTCACTCGCCAGGAAGGACAAGTATCTCATGGAGGCTATGTCGGCTCAACTTAACCAAAACATGGTAGCAACCATGACCGAGATGATGAGGACCAACCTCAATGACATCAGGAGAGAGCTTAGAGAAGACATTAGGAGAGCTACTAGTCAAGCACCAAACCGAGGGACTAGGAGAGAAAGAGAGAGGAGAGAGGAGAGACCTCATGCAACTCGCCAAGAGCATGATGAGGAGACTGACAATGAGTATGAGCACCTCAGTTCATCCTCCAGAAGACATAGGCGTGTCCAAAAGAGAAGGATGAACCAGGGAGATGAGCTTGCTGGTTTGAAGATCAAGATACCCCCATTCCATGGCAAAGCTGATCCGGATGCCTACCTTGAGTGGGAGAAGAAGATTGAAAGTCTTGATGGAAAGGAACCAATCTGTTACAGCAAGGAGAAAGAAGTCTCTAAGCCATCTAAAGAAGATAAACAATTCTGTTTATTTAGTGAAGAGGTTAAGGAGGCATTGTTACAAGTAATGATGGGTGTGGAGAAGCAAATCAAACGGACCAACACAACACGTCCATCCATTGAAACACAACATCAAGAACCAGCACCAGTTGCGCCTATCCAAGAAGATCAAGACAAGGTGACCTCCCATATCTTTCATAAAGAAGAGCAGCCTGTTCAGAACGTCATGGTCCCTTTAACACAACACATGGTAGCAGAGGAGACACCCAGGGAACCTCAGAGAGCTCATAGAATGAATCAACTAATTGTCTTTGATCCATGTGATTTCCAAAGGACCTTCTTAGGTACTTTTCTGTTCACTCCTTTTGTTTGGTACAAGAAAGGAGAAGTGGAACTATCAAGACACGACTTGGATATGAGACATGTTGTATTTGAGCCTGGAGGAGAGGTCTGGAATCAGAAGAACAAGATCAAACAGATTAAGAAGAGTTCAGCTGCACCAACATTGGATTTTGTAGATTTCTCATCCTTTGAAGATAAGGGGTTGCACGTCTCAGCTCAGCAAGAGTTTCACTATGAAACCAACTGGAGAATGAAGCCAATTCAGTCACGGATCCAACAAACCAGACAACGCAGAAAATGGCCTTCTGATCATCAAGATATTGCTAGTTTTGCAAAACATGCCGGTTTGGATCTTTCCCAAGAGGAACTTATGTCTGATTGTGCTGGAAGGTTACAGACCTACTCGTGGAGACCTGGAGAATATTTCCACAAGATTATCACCCTTGGAGAGTGCTCTGTTCGTGCTAGAACAAGTTGGGGTCATAAGGAGTTTGAAGTTGATCAAAAGGACTTGCATCTTGACCATATCAAGATATGGAAGCCACCAGATATGCAGCAACTTCAGTACCAATGCAAAGATTATCAAAATGTAATTGGAGATGAAGAATTCACTAGAGTCAATGGTGAAGTGATTACTGGAGCAGGAGAAGAACTCATGTTTTCTTCTCAAATCAAAGAGAAACCACCAGAGGAACTTAGTCTACAACAATCTCCAAAGAAACCAACCCGGGGTAACTATCTAAACTCAAAGAAAAACATGAAGCCTGATTTGCTTGCTGTGAGTACAGGTCAAACTGTTTTGAGATCTACCATTTTCGAAAAGAGAAGCTATGATAATGATCAGAGTATCAAGAATGGGTTGTTGGCTAAGTTGATGATGCAACCATCAAACCTTGGAAACTGTCTAGCCGCCAGCCTTGACATAGGGACAGTCCGAGGGTCATATCTCAACAACCACAAGGAGTTAACCATCAAACTCGACTGCCATGGAAACTTAACTCATCAGGGTCTCACGTCGATTTGGAATCAAGTCAAAACCTTCTCAGATGAAAGAGTTATGGGTTCTACAAATCGGGTGATCCTGTATTGGCTATCTTTGAACTTTTCTGAGTTTAAAACATCTCAATCCTATATATGGCGACCAGGTGAGCATGCTAAGGTAAGTGATCATGTTTTCAAGAGTTCTTTTATCAATTACACAGATATGATGCACTTGTTTTTGTCAAAAGAGCCATGTGCAGATTATGATGAAGCTTGGAAGCATACAAGAAGAAAGAACAAGCATGTGGAAGACAAGCGGTTCAAGCCACCTGATTTGGATCAGGATAAGCACCAGGACGTCACTAGCTTCATCCTCATCAAAGAAGCACCACCAGAAGCAGCACACAAGCCAAAACCGAGCAAAAACCAATTTGGGATAAGATTATTACTCTTTGATAAACTTTCATGTGCTAACTTGCTTTGTTTCAACATGTCAGGTTTAAGTAATGAATCAGGAACTAAATGGATTAGTGCCTTCTACATATCCAAACCAGTCAGCAACAATGCCTATCAAAGAGGCTTGCAAGGTAAGTGTAATCTGATTTTAAACTTCAATGTTACTGACTTGGTCCCCTCTATTGTAGGTAAAACAGATTTGAGGACAAATCTTTTTGAAGAGGGAGGGGATGATGTGATCATGGAAAGCACCAAAGAATGGAAGCATGAACCTGAACCTGAAGAGCTTGAGGATGCAACCTTTAAGAGTGCATTTGATGTGATCATGGACCGGATCACTAAGGAGAACAAGGAGAGTCTAGATGAGCCACAAGAAGCCACATTGCACCAACAACTTGGTGATGATGCTCTAGCCATTCCTGAAGGTCCCATGACTCGTTCCAGAGTCAAGAAGCTCAAGGAGAATGTTGTTGGATTACTCACTTCACATCCACAACAAGAAGGTCTTGGACAAGGTCTGATCCGAGATGTCTTGATCACCATTCAAGCCATCTCTACATCAAACTGAGTTAGTGTCTAGGCAAGACATGGGGTGCGTGCTCTTTTCCTTGCTTTTGGTTTTGTCCCACGAGGTTTTCCAGGAGGAAGGTTTTTAACGAGGCCACAACTTGTCTTCACATCACTTAGGCTCTATTCTCGGTCCAAGGCTAAATGAAGTTACATTTTATTTCATTTTAAACTTATGTTAAACTTAGACTATAGTTTTCTTTCTTTCCTTTTTTGGTTCATTGTCGAAACCCTAGAGAGTATGTTCTCTGGTTTCTTATTTAAAGGGTTCTCAACACCCTCTTGTATTCATCCAGCTTTTTAATATCAAGTTATCTTTTCTCCTTGACGGCCCTCTCTCTAGAAAGTTGTCGAGTTCTGGTGTGTCATATCCAGAGACTTAAGGGTGTTTAGTTTGGTGTGTCATATCCAAATCATTCATCTAGGAGTATCAAGAGATCATTCATCCCTCTTGTGTCACCATTCAATCCACACGCCTTGAAGAACTTGAGTCTCTGATTCGTTCTTGCAAGGATCTATCCATTCCCATCAACCAAAGAGCATCCTAGGGACGCATCATTCATGAGTTCCTCTACTTGTCTTTGCAACTCCTTGGTCTCAACCGGATTGCTTCTATATGCTGGACGGTTTGGAAGTGTAGATCCTGGCACAAAGTCTATCTGGTGCTCTATCCCTCTCAATGATGGTAAACCAATGGGATTGTCCTCTGGAAATACATCTTGAAACTCCTTTAAAAGAGAAACCATTCCACTCGGATACACCGGTGTAGGATTAGTTAAGTTCAATGGAGTCTCTTTAAACACAAGTAATATAGCTGATTGTTTAGAGTTGAGAGTTCTTTTGATATCACCCATGTTTGCATAGAAGTTTGGCTGCTTAGTTCCAGCCGGTTTTAGATCAATCTCCTTCTTCTTTTGGAGTTGAATCTGATCTTGTTGCACTTCCTTGGGTGTCAAGGGAACCAGAGTAGTCTTCTTGCCCTTGAACAGAAAGGAATGCTTGTTGGTGAAGCCATCATGGATCACACGTCTATCTGATTGCCATGGTCTTCCAAGAAGTATGTGACCGGCTTGCATAGGCAACACATCACACAATACTTCATCTTCATATCTCCCAATGGCTAAGGGAATGAGAACTTGACTTGAAACCTTCATGGTGCCTTCTTCATTCAGCCATTGCAACTTATAAGGTTTGGGATGCTTTTGAACCTTCAATCCCAACTTCTGAACCATTGTCTCACTCGCAGCATTCACACAACTTCCTCCATCTACAATGAGGCTGCACACTTTTCCTTGGACCAAACACCGGGTGTAGAAGAGGTTCTCACGCTGCTCTAGCTCCTCAGCCTTGTTTTGCAAGCTTAGAAGTCTTCTTGCTACTAAAAGCTTCCCCTGGACTGGTCCTTCTTCAAGCTCTTCCTCAGTTTCTTCTTGGTCAGACTCGGTGTTGTCTTCTCCTGAGGTGTACTCTCCATCTTCTCGCAAGAACATGACTCTCTTGTTGGTACACTCATTGGCATAGTGTCCTCTTCCTTGGCACTTGAAGCACTTGACATCACGAGCTCTGGAACTAGATGCCTCAACCTTGCCTTTGCCCTTGTCAAGAGCACTGATCGGTTTGGCCTCTTCTCTTGGATAGGACTTGTTGTCCTTCTGGAATGGTTTAGACTCCTTAGCATAAGGTGTCTTCTCTTCCTTGTTGTGGTGTAACCGGTTGGAGCCATACTGATTGCGTGAGTGCCCCCTCCTCTTGAGTTGTTGCTCAACAAGAATGGCCTTGTGTAGCATCTCTTCTAGCTCCACATAATGTTGCATCTCAACATTGTCTTGTATCTCTCGGTTTAAGCCACAAAGGAACCTTGACATGGTTGCTTCTCTATCCTCTGATATGTTGGCCCTCAACATGAGCAACTCCATCTCTTGGTAATACTCCTCCACTGATCTTGAACCTTGTGTAAGCTTCCTCAGCCGGTGGTGCAAGTCTCTAAGGTAATGGCTTGGAACAAACCTCTTGCGCATGATTGACTTCATCTCTGTCCAAGTTTCAACCGGTTCCTCTCCATTCCTTCTACGAGTTGTGAGGTATTGATCCCACCAACTCAAAGCATAGTCATAGAATTCAGTGGCAGCAATTTGAATCTTCTTGTGGTTGGTGTATTGCTTGCACTGGAAGACTAGCTCAATCTTCTTCTCCCACTCAAGATATGCATCCGGATCAGCCTTGCCATGGAATGGGGGTATTTTGATCTTCAAACCGGCAAGATCATCTCCTTGGTTCACTCTTCTCTCATGGGCACGCCTAGGTCTTCTTGAGGATGAGCTGAGGTGATCATACTCGTCATCAGTCTCCTCATAACCATCATGCTCTTGGCGAGTGGTTTGGCGATTTGCTTGGTGTGCCGCTTGTGGTCTCTCTTCTCTCCTAGTCTCTTGGTTTGGTAAGTGACTAGTAGCTCTCCTTATGTCTTCTCTTAACTCTCTTCTGATGTCATTGAGGTTGGTCCTCATCATCTCGGTCATGGTTGCCACCATACTTTGGTTAAGTTGATTGGTCATTGCTTCCATGAGGAGTTTGTTTCTCCTGACGAGTTCGGCCTCTTCCTCAGACTCGGACACCATTGTTCCTGCTTAACAACAAACAAGACAACCAGTAAAGAGTTCTAGGGAAGAAGACAAGCAAAAAGGAAAAGAAAAACAAGTAAAAAGGCAAAGAAAACAATCGTACAAGGCAAGACAAAAGTGAAAAGGAAATCGCCTAAGAAAAGGAAATCGGTTCAAGCAAAAAGGAAATGGTCAAGCACAATGGAACAACTTCTTAAACCTTTTCCTAAACTTTTCTAAGGTGTTCTAGCAACCTAACAATCCTAGTATGCTCGTGTTCAAGATGTTAAACAAGCTAAAGCAAAGCACAAAGCAATCGTCAACAAGAATGCATGCGGCTAGGGTTTTTCTCTCACTAGGGTTTCGGATGAGTCCAAATAAGGAAAGTCTAAAATTCTTGTCTAAACTTTCATGCAGTCACGAGCAGCCCTAAGGTAAAAGAGTTCTAATGCTTGTTCAAGTTGATTTAAATTGAACACGGATTGAATAACAAAAGAACACAACCGGGAACACAAGATGCCACACGGATGCGATTAACAAAAGTAAACAAGGAAATCAACAAGAAACAAAAACAAAGAGAGAACGAGTACTTCCCAACCAAAGTTGCTCTGATACCACTTGATGCGTCCCTAGGATGCTCTTTGGTTGATGGGAAAGGATAATCCTTGCAAGAACGAATCAAAGAGACTCAAGTCCTTCAAGGCGTGTGGATTGGATGGTGACACAAGAGGGATGGATGATCTCTTGATACTCCTAGATGAATGGTTTGGATATTACACACCAAACTAGACACCCTTAGGCTCTGGATATGACACACCAGACTCGGCACACTTCTTTTAGAGAGAGAGAGAGCCGCAAAAGATGAAAGACTTGTATAGAAAAGGTTGCGTCCGTACAATAGGGAATAAGGCACCCTTTAAATAAGAAAACCAGAGACATGCCTCTAGGGTTTTCGACAAAGAACCAAAAAGGAAAGAAAGCAAACTATAGTTTATAAGTTTAAATGAAATAAAAATGCACTTCTATTGATCTTGGACCGAGTGTAGCACTTAGGTGATTTGTAGACATGTTGTGGCCTCGTTAAAAACCTTGCTTCTAGAAAACCTCGTGGGACAAAACCAAAAGCAAGGAAAAGAGCACGCACTCCATGTCTGCCTAGACACTACCTCAGTTTGGTGTAGAGATGGCTTGAATGGTGATCAAGACATCTTGGATCAAACCTTGTCCAAGACCCTCTTGTTGTGGATGTGAAGTGAGTAATCCGACAACATTCTCCTTAAGCTTCTTGACTCTGGAACGAGTCATGGGACCTAGAGCATCCTCATCAAATGGTTGATGCATAGTGGCTTCATGTGGCTCATCTAGACTCTCCTCATTGTCCTCCTTAGTGATCCGGTCCATGATCACATCATCAGAGTTGTCTTTCAAAGGCCTTGCTCATCAAATGGTTGATGCATAGTGGCTTCATGTGGCTCATCTAGACTCTCCTCATTGTCCTCCTTAGTGATCCGGTCCATGATCACATCATCAGAGTTGTCTTTCAAGGCCTTGATGAGAGCATCCAAGTCAGATCTCCTGATTATCTCGTCCTGGTTGGTCCTTACTGTGGAGTACATTGATGTAGAGGCCATTGCACTTCCTCCACCATTGTTGTTAGAGCACATTGAGCTTGGAGTCACCGGGTCAGTTCCATCAGTTGAGAGGTGGGCTCTTGCATCCTGAAAGCGTGGCTCCTTAAACTTGTTTGGCTTAAGGTGAGGGTGGAGAATCCAGCACTTGTCTTTCATGTGACCTTTCTTCTTGCAATGGTCACAGATCAAGGCCTTCCTCTCATCTTGCTTGTAAGCTGCCTTGTTTGCTACTGCTTCCTCAGCTTGGTGAGCCATGGTTAAGTCTCCTTTACTTCCAAATAAGCCCACTGAGCCTTCCTCCTTCTGGATTTGAGCACAAACTTCATTCATGTCAGGTAGCTTATCAGCTCTCAAGATGTGCTTAATCAGGCTTCCATAAGATTGGTTGAGAGTGAGCAGAAGCCCAAACACTTTGTCCTCTTCACGCCTAGTTAAGAGGGTGGCAGGGTCAGTTGTGTGAGGCCTTAGTAACTCCAACTCTGCCCAAAGAGACCTGTACTTGCCAAAATGAGGTTGAAACTCCCCATCTCCTTGGCTGAGAGCATTGATAGCTCTTTTCACTTCAAAAACTCTAGTAAGGTTGGAGACATTTCCATACACTTTGTAGAGAGTATCCCACAGCTGCTTGGTGGTCTCACAGTATGAGTAAGCCTCCATAATGGCTGGTTCAAGGGAGCTAAGGAGAGCTGTGAGCACAATGAGATCTTCCTGACTCCATTTGTCTTCATCAGCTACCACTATCTCCTTTCCATCTTCTCCTTGGATAGTTTGTTTTGGAGCTGCTTCTGTTGAGACATGACTCCATAAACCTTTTCCTCCAAGGGCAATCTTCACCATCCTGGCCCATAAGAGATAGTTAACTCCCTTTAAGGTCACAGGAATGTTGAGATTTCGGCTGTTGTTGCTATCCATCTTTGCTTCCACTCGCCAAGAACACAAGAACAGGAGAGAGAAGGATTTAAAAGATGGAGGAAAGTAAAATCAGAGTGTTTGCGGAAGTAAGAGTAGGTTCAAGAGCTTTGTTGCTCTGATACCATGTTGATTTATGAAAGTATAGAGGAGATTTGTGTAGGAAATCAAGAACAAGAGAGATTGAAACTAAGAGAATCCGAGAGAGAGAGAGAGAGAGAAGAGAGTTCAAAGTGAGAGAGATATCGAATGAAAGAGGAACATATTTCCTTAACTTAATTTGGAACCTATTACAATCTATTTAAAAAGAAACTCGTGCACATGTAGACAGAAGGAAAGCAATAAACAAATGGGAGATAGTACAAGTCAAAGAATAAACAAATGGGAGGGGATCTGGTCAGCTGGCTCGTCCAGCAATGGTGAAAGTGACACATCACAACGGCTCTCTCTCCTTCCCACTTCACGTGATCCTCTTCCAAGGTTACTCCCCAAGGTGTCGACATTTCTCCACATTTCTGGTTGATTTAAATACTCTTCCTGATCAAGTATTTCACTTGCCTTGCAAGTTACTCTAGGTCACACTCATCACTTGTACGGACAGTAACTTGTACGGACAGTATTAACTTGATCACTCTACCAAACTTGTCTTGCCTTGCTCTCTGCGTGTGCCTCCTTGTTTGTGTAATAGACCTCTCATTATTTGCTTCATGTCAACATTTCTTGGTTACTTAACCACTCAAAAGGGGTACAAATGTTATGCTCCAGACACAAGAAAGGTCCTAGTCTCCAGAGATGTCAAGTTTATAGAATCCAGAGGCTACTTTGATGAGAAGAATTGGGACAGTATCAAAGATCTCTCACAAGGTCACTCGGATAGAGCAAATAACCTTAGACGCATTTTGGAGAGCCTTGGGATTGGGATGACTCAGGAGGATCAGAGGTCAAGGGAACCTCAAACTGGTCCAACAACAGATGTTAATGAGGACTTAGAGACCATTCATCCTGATCCTGAGGGGGGAAACCATACTGATCATGGACAATCACCTACTGGTCCAATATCCCATGATCAGGATGAAAGGCAACAAGAAGAGGCCATACCCCAACAGAGTGAAGCTGAGTCTGATGAAGCAGAACCCTTAGAGGACGCTCAAGTTCAGCCACTTAGAAGAAGTACTAGACTAAAGAAGGATCCATCAAACTGGATAAACACAAGGGTGTACTTCAATAGCCAGGCTGTAGCACATCCCACACAAGCTGTATGCTCACTTGCTCACTATCCTATGGACCATCAAGCCTATATTACTGCCATAGACCAAGAGTACATTCCAAAGACATATGAAGAGGCAATGGAGCATGAGGAATGGAGAAGCTCTGTGGATGATGAGACTAAGGCCATGATTAAAAATGATACATGGTATGAAAGTGAGCTACCAAAGGGAAAGAAAGCAGTTACAAGCATGTGGGTCTTTACAATCAAGTATTTGGCTAATGGAAAGGTGGAAAGGCGTAAGACAAGACTGGTAGCTAGAGGATTCACACAGACCTATGGTGAGGACTACCAGGACACATTTGCACCAGTGGCCAAGTTACACACAATCAGAATCATTCTATCCCTTGCAACCAATCTAGAGTGGGATTTGTGGCAAATGGATGTCAAAAATGCATTCCTCCAAGGGGAGTTAGAGGATGAAGTGTATATGCGTCCACCATCTGGCCTAGAACACTTAGTAGCACCAGGAAATGTATTGAGACTCAAGAAGGCTATCTATGGTCTGAAACAATCACCAAGGGCTTGGTACCACAAGCTGAGCACAACTCTTAATGGTAGAGGATTCAGGAAATCAGAAGCTGACCATACCTTGTTCACACTTTCAAGCTCAAGAGGCATTGTGGTAATCTTAGTGTATGTGGATGACATTATCATCACTGGCAGTGACAAAGAGGGTATCAAAGAAACCAAGGTATTCCTTAAAACTGTATTTGATATTAAGGATTTAGGTGAACTCAAGTACTTTCTTGGGATTGAAGTATGCCGCTCTAAAGAGGGGCTCTTCTTGTCCCAAAGAAAGTACACACTTGATCTTTTAAATGAGGCAGGAAGCCTTGGAGGGAGACAAGCAAAGACGCCTCTTGAAGAAGGCTACAAGGTGATGCGAGAGGGGGAGTTTGAAGATGAACCACATGATGATGTTAGACAATATAGGAGAATGGTGGGCAAGCTAATCTACCTAACAATCACAAGACCAGACATATGCTTTGCTGTGAATCAAGTGAGCCAGCATATGCAAGCTCCTAAGGTTCACCACTGGAACATGGTTGAGAGAATCTTGAGATACCTAAGGGAAGCCCCAGGGCAAGGCATTTGGATGGGATGCAATGGAAGCAGTGAGATTGTTGGGTATTGTGATGCTGATTGGGCAGGAGATAGGGTTGATAGGAGATCAACTACTGGATATTGTACATTCCTTGGAGGCAACTTGGTGACTTGGAAGAGTAAGAAGCAGAAGGTGGTTTCATGCTCAAGTGCTGAAGCAGAATACAGAGCCATGAGGAAGCTCACAAGTGAATTGGTGTGGATCAAGGGGCTGCTAAGAGACTTGGAGATTGAGACCACAACACCAATCACAATGCATTGTGATAATCAAGCTGCCATTCACATTGCTAGCAACTCAGTTTTCCATGAGAGAACCAAACACATTGAGGTAGATTGTCACAAAGTTAGACAAGCAGTAGAACAAAAGATCATTCTACCTTGTTACACAAGAAGTGAGGAGCAGTTGGCTGATATCTTCACTAAAGCTGCGAGTACAAAGGTCTGTGAGTTCATTCATTCAAAACTTGGACTCATAGACCTCTCACCACACTGATTCCCTTTGCCATGAAGTGTTCTACTCTTTTTCCTTGGCTAGGTTTTTATCCCAAGTGGTTTTTTCCTAGCTAAGGTTTTAATGAGGGAATGCTTCATGGTGTCCAAGCTTGACCAGTCCCTATGGTCAAGCTTGAGGGGGAGTGTTGACATGAAGACATGAATGTCAAAGAGGAGAAGAAGAGATCACAAGAGAAATGGTATCCAGATGATTAAGATTGGAGTAGTCGGTAAAGGTTGTGTCCGTACAACGTAACTTGGACCTTTCTTGGTTTGCAAGGCAAGTTAAGGTCTGGTCACTTGAATGGGATCAGTTACTCTAACCAGAAGAATAATACTTGTCTACAAAGAAGAAAAGAGAAGTTGGATACCAAAGGGGAAGAAGTCACAAGTGGTCCAAGGAATTTGAATCTGTGTGGACAGGTCACTCTCAGCTCAGTCTGGACGAGCCACAGTCTGCCCCAGCCACAGTCTGACCCAGCAACAGTCTGATCCAGCCACAGTCTGCCCCAGCCACAGTCTGATCCAGCCACAGTCTGCCCCAGCCAGTCTCTCTCTCCTATTTGTTTATTCTATTTCCTAGTCAACTTGCTCTGAGTGTTTGGCTATTTATATCTTGTATCCATAAACTATTTTCAGCAAGGAATAACATTTTCCTCAGTTCTCTCTCTTTCTTCTTGCTTGCACACGAAATCCTCTCTCTTTCTCCATGTTCTTCACTTAAGTTTTCAGTTTCTCTCATTCTTTCATCTAGATGCTAAGTTACTTGGATTTGAGCAGATAAAAGACATGTATGATACTGATGTGATCATGGAAAGCACCAAAGAATGGAAGCATGAACCTGAAGAGCTTGTAGCTGAGGATGCATCCTTTAAGAGTGCATATGATGTGATCATGGACCGGATCACTAAGGAGAACAAGGAGAGTCTAGATGAGCCACATGAAGCCACATTGCATCAACAACTTGGTGATGATGCTCTAGCCATTCCTGAAGGTCCCATGACTCGTTCCAGAGTCAAGAAGCTTAAAGAGAATGTTGTTGGATTACTCACTTCACATCCACAACAACAAAGTCTTGGACAAGGTCTGATCCGAGATGTCTTGATCACCATTCAAGCCATCTCTACATCAAGCTGAGTTAGTGTCTAGGCAAGACATGGGGTGTGTGCTCTTTTCCTTGCTTTTGGTTTTGTCCCACGAGGTTTTCCAGGAGGAAGGTTTTTAACGAGGCCACAACTTGTCTACACATCACCTAAGTGCTATTCTCGGTCCAAGACTATAGAAGTTTACATTTTATTTCATTCCATTTAAAAGCTTATGTTAAACTCTCTTTCCTTTTTTGATTCATGTCGAAACCCTAGAGGATTTGTCTCTGGTTTCTTATTTAAAGGGTTCTCTACACCCTTATGTAATCATCCAATCTTTTCTATACAAGTTATTCATCTTTTGCGGCCCTCTCTCTCTCTAAAAGAAGTGTGCCGAGTCTGGTGTGTCATATCCAGAGCCTAAGGGTGTCTAGTTTGGTGTGTAATATCCAAACCATTCATCTAGGAGTATCAAGAGATCATCCATCCCTCTTGTGTCACCATCCAATCCACACGCCTTGAAGGACTTGAGTCTTTTGATTCGTTCTTGCAAGGATTATCCATTCCCATCAACCAAAGAGCATCCTAGGGACGCACCAGGTGGTATCAGAGCAACTTTGGTTGGGAAGTACTCGCTATCCTCTTTGCTTTTGCTTCTTGTTTTGTTTTCTTGTTTCTATCCGTGAATCATCTTTGTCTTTTGAATAAGCAGTAGAACTCATCTAAACTAGGGCTGCTCGTGACTGCATAAGAGTTTAGACAAGAATTATAGGACTTTCCTTATTTGGTTTCATGCGAAAACCCTAGAGAGATAAAAACCCTAGCCGCATGTACCTTGTTGTCGATCACTTTGTGCATTAGTTTAACTTGTTTATCACCTTGAACACGAGCATACTAAGGCTGTTAGGTTGCTAGAAAACCTTAGAAAAGATTAGGAAAAAGTTTAGAAGCTTTTCCTTTTTGCTTGAATCCTTTTTCCTTTTCTAGCCGATTTCTCCTTTTTTGTTTTGTCTTGCAAGACAAGCTTGTTTGCTTTTCCTTTTTGCTTGTTTTCTTTTTCCTTTTTGCTTGTCTTGTTCCCTAGAAACCTTTTACTGGTTGTCGTGTTTGTCTTTGAGCAGGAAGCATGGTCTCCAAGTCTGAAGAAGAAGCTTAACTCGTCAGCTTCTCATGGAGGCTATGTCGGCTCAACTCAACCAAAACATGGTGGCAACCATGACCGAGATGATGAGGACCAACCTCAATGACCTCAGGAGAGAGCTCAGAGAAGACCTCAGGAGAGCTACTAGTCAAGCACCAAACCGAGAGACTAGGAGAGAAAGAGAGAGGAGAGAGGAGAGACCTCATGCAACTCGCCAAGAGCATGATGGCTATGAGGAGACTGACAATGAGTATGAGCACCTCAGTTCATCCTCAAGAAGACATAGGCGTGTCCAAAAGAGAAGGATGAACCAGGGAGATGAGCTTGCTGGTTTGAAGAACAAGATACCCCCATTCCATGGCAAAGCTGATCCGGATGCCTACCTTGAGTGGGAGAAGAAGATTGAAAGTCTTGATGGAAAGGAACCAATCTGTTACAGCAAGGAGAAGACAGTCTCTAAGCCATCTAAAGAAGATAAACAATTCTGTTTATTCAGTGAAGAGGTTAAGGAGGCATTGTTACAAGTAATGATGGGTGTGGAGAAGCAAATCAAACGGACCAACACAGCACATCCATCCATTGAAACACAGCATCAAGAACCAGAACCAGTTGCGCCTATCCAAGAAGATCAAGACAAAGTAACCTCACATATCTTTCATAAAGAAGAGCAGCCTCTTCAGAACGTCATGGTCCCTTTAACACAACACATAGTAGCAGAGAAGACACCCAAGGAACCTCAGGGAACTCGTAGAATGAATCAACTAATTGTCTTTGATCCATGTGATTTCCAAAGGACCTTCTTAGGTACTTTTCTGTTCACTCCTTTTGTTTGGTACAAGAAAAGAGAAGTAGAACTATCAAGACACGACTTGGATATGAGACATGTTGTATTTGAGCCTGGAGGAGAGGTCTTTAATCAGAAGAACAAGATCAAACAGGTTAAGAAGAGTTCAGCTGCACCAACATTGGATTTTGTAGATTTCTCATCCTTTGAAGATAAGGGGTTGCACGTCTCAGCTCAGCAAGAGTTTCACTATGAAACCAACAGGAGAATCAAGCCAATTCAGTCACGGATCCAACAAACCAGACAACGCAGAAAATGGCCTTCTGATCATCAAGATATTGCTAGTTTTGCAAAACATGCCGGTTTGGATCTTTCCCAAGAGGAACTTATGTCTGATTGTGCTGGAAGGTTACAGACCTACTCGTGGAGACCTGGAGGATATTTCCACAAGATTATCACCTTTGTAATGATGTGCATTCCTGAAGATCCAAGTCGTCCATTCCTGAAGATCCAAGTCGTCCATTGCCTCAACTCACACCACACCGGTTCAAAGAAGCCACAACAAGGACAGCAACAACTTGGTGTTAGAACAGATGGCCATCAGAGACTACTTGACAAGAAGATCAGGTAGAGATGATTGGAATGCTATGAATCAGCCCAAGGCATGGAGTTAGAACAGTTACCTTCTGGTAGGGAAGCTATGGATCAGCTTCTACATGGAGTTAGAACAGTTACCTTCAGTTGGGAAGCTATGAATCAGCCCATAGCATGTGTGTGTGTACCTGGTTGATGAACTGTCAATGATCTGTGAAGATGGAGTCCTTGGTGGTTATTCAAGAAGAAGAAGCAACCAAGGCAAAGAATGAAGATGGTACTCAATGGAGTGAGTAGCTGGTCATCCGAGCACTTAAACCCAACAAGAGGTTGGGTGAAAGGGGGAGAAACCAAGATCAGTGTGAAGATGGGCTAGATGAGCTCAAGAAGAGTTAGTGGTGAGCAGTCCAAGTCGGATTAGCTTGCACCACAGTGAGGGCCATGATCCAGAGTTCTTTGTGTCCACCACACTGGTTTAGACACAAAGAACTCATTGGCCAATCCCTAGGCCTTGAAGGAACTTACTCTTTTCCTTATGAGGGTTTTATCCCTAAGGAGGGTTTTCTCTCATAAGGTTTTTAATGAGGAGTGACTTCAAGGTTCCAAGCTTGACTTAGGATCACTATAGTCAAGCTTGAGGGGGAGTGTTAACTTGAAGAGAGACAAATGATCTTATGAGAGATGAGATGGAGCAGTGGAGTTGAACCCAACTACATGCATCAACTACATAGTCCGATAATATAGTCGACTACATGAATCGACTACATGGCCGTTGGGAAGCTTGAGGATCTGGTGACATAGTCATGTGATATAGTCGATTACATGCATCAACTACATGCATCAACTACATAGTCGATTTATGTAGTCGACTATACTATCGGACTATGTAGTTGATGCATGTAGTTGATGCATGTAATCGACTATATCACATGACTATGTCACCAGATCCTCAAGCTTCCCAACGGCCATGTAGTCGATTCATGTAGTCGACTATATTATCGGATACCATGTTGAGTTGAGATGGAGCAGTGGAGTTGAACCCAACTACATGCATCAACTACATAGTCCGATAATATAGTCGACTACATGAATCGACTACATGGCCGTTGGGAAGCTTGAGGATCTGGTGACATAGTCACCAAGATCACTATAGTCAACCAAGGCAAAGAATGAAGATGGTACTCAATGGAGTGAGTAGCTGGTCATCCGAGCACTTAAACCCAACAAGAGGTTGGGTGAAAGGGGGAGAAACCAAGATCAGTGTGAAGATGGGCTAGATGAGCTCAAGAAGAGTTAGTGGTGAGCAGTCCAAGTCGGATTAGCTTGCACCACAGTGAGGGCCATGATCCAGAGTTCTTTGTGTCCACCACACTGGTTTAGACACAAAGAACTCATTGGCCAATCCCTAGGCCTTGAAGGAACTTACTCTTTTCCTTATGAGGGTTTTATCCCTAAGGAGGGTTTTCTCTCATAAGGTTTTTAATGAGGAGTGACTTCAAGGTTCCAAGCTTGACTTAGGATCACTATAGTCAAGCTTGAGGGGGAGTGTTAACTTGAAGAGAGACAAATGATCTTATGAGAGATGAGATGGAGCAGTGGAGTTGAACCCAACTACATGCATCAACTACATAGTCCGATAATATAGTCGACTACATGAATCGACTACATGGCCGTTGGGAAGCTTGAGGATCTGGTGACATAGTCATGTGATATAGTCGATTACATGCATCAACTACATGCATCAACTACATGTAGTCGATTTATGTAGTCGACTATACTATCGGACTATGTAGTTGATGCATGTAGTTGATGCATGTAATCGACTATATCACATGACTATGTCACCAGATCCTCAAGCTTCCCAACGGCCATGTAGTCGATTCATGTAGTCGACTATATTATCGGACTATGTAGTTGATGCATGTAGTTGGGTTCAACTCCACTGCTCCATCTCATCTCTCATAAGATCATTTGTCTCTCTTCAAGTTAACACTCCCCCTCAAGCTTGACTATAGTGATCCTAAGTCAAGCTTGGAACCTTGAAGTCACTCCTCATTAAAAACCTTATGAGAGAAAACCCTCCTTAGGGATAAAACCCTCATAAGGAAAAGAGTAAGTTCCTTCAAGGCCTAGGGATTGGCCAATGAGTTCTTTGTGTCTAAACCAGTGTGGTGGACACAAAGAACTCTGGATCATGGCCCTCACTGTGGTGCAAGCTAATCCGACTTGGACTGCTCACCACTAACTCTTCTTGAGCTCATCTAGCCCATCTTCACACTGATCTTGGTTTCTCCCCCTTTCACCCAACCTCTTGTTGGGTTTAAGTGCTCGGATGACCAGCTACTCACTCCATTGAGTACCATCTTCATTCTTTGCCTTGGTTGCTTCTTCTTCTTGAATAACCACCAAGGACTCCATCTTCACAGATCATTGACAGTTCATCAACCAGGTACACACACACATGCTATGGGCTGATTCATAGCTTCCCAACTGAAGGTAACTGTTCTAACTCCATGTAGAAGCTGATCCATAGCTTCCCTACCAGAAGGTAACTGTTCTAACTCCATGCCTTGGGCTGATTCATAGCATTCCAATCATCTCTACCTGATCTTCTTGTCAAGTAGTCTCTGATGGCCATCTGTTCTAACACCAAGTTGTTGCTGTCCTTGTTGTGGCTTCTTTGAACCGGTGTGGTGTGAGTTGAGGCAATGGACGACTTGGATCTTCAGGAATGCTCATCATTACCCCTCCTCAAGCTTGATCCAGAGAGTATAGGTGAAGGACCAAGCTTGGAAGTGAGCAATACTGAGCTTAAGACATCTCTCAGATCATAGGAAGCTCATTCACACTCCCCCTCAAGCTTGGAACCGAGAATAGGTGAAGGTCCAAGCTTGCAAGGTTGCAATGAGTTCATGATAGCTTCTTTGAT
This sequence comes from Moricandia moricandioides, assembly GCA_905132885.1. Lineage (NCBI taxonomy): Eukaryota > Viridiplantae > Streptophyta > Magnoliopsida > Brassicales > Brassicaceae > Moricandia > Moricandia moricandioides. Next base: position 24,613 of record CAJHQQ010003616.1, read on the forward strand.
CCGGTTTATGATGCAAGTGTGAACTCCACAGCTTGCCAATGGCTTGTGGCGTCTGGATCTTCAGGATTGCTTATCATTATGGTATCAGAGCCTAAGAAACAGAGACTAAGAGATTTATGTAACCAGATTGAAGTAAACAAGTTTATGAAGTGGAGAGGGGAACTCCCCCTTACTCCCTTCTTTTCTTCTTATTTCATGTTGTTATTTTCGACCAGAGAGAGATACATTATATAGAGAGAGATAGATACATTAGGGTTTTTCAAATTCAAACAGACCAAGTGGAGCCTTCTGCTTCCCAACGGCCATGTAGTCGATTTATGTAGTCGACTATACTATCGGACTATGTAGTTGATGCATGTAGTTGATGCATGTAATCGACTATATCACATGACTATGTCACCAGATCCTCAAGCTTCCCAACGGCCATGTAGTCGATTCATGTAGTCGACTATATTATCGGACTATGTAGTTGATGCATGTAGTTGGGTTCAACTCCACTGCTCCATCTCATCTCTCATAAGATCATTTGTCTCTCTTCAAGTTAACACTTTGGAGAGTGCTCTGTTCGTGCTAGAACAAGTTGGGGTCATAAGGAGTTTGAAGTTGATCAAAAGGACTTGCATCTTGACCATATCAAGATATGGAAGCCACCAGATATGCAGCAACTTCAGTACCAATGCAAAGATTATCAAAATGTAATTGGAGATGAAGAATTCATTAGAGTCAATGGTGAAGTGATTACTGGAGCAGGAGAAGAACTCATGTTTTCTTCTCAAATCAAAGAGAAACCACCAGAGGAACTTAGTCTACAACAATCTCCAAAGAAACCAACCCGGGGTAACTATCTAAACTCAAAGAAAAACATGAAGCCTGATTTTGATGCGTCCCTAGGATGCTCTTTGGTTGATGGGAATGGATAGATCCTTGCAAGAACGAATCAGAGACTCAAGTCCTTCAAGGCGTGTGGATTGAATGGTGACACAAGAGGGATGGATGATCTCTTGATACTCCTAGATGAATAACTTGGATATGACACACCAAATTAGACACCCTTAGGTCTCTGGATATTACACACCAGAACTCGACACTTTCTAGAGAGAGAGGGCCGACAAGAATGAATGTAACTTGTTTAATAAAAGACTGGATGATTACAAGAGGGTGTAGAGAACCCTTTAAATAGGAAACCAGAGAACATACTCTCTAGGGTTTCGACCATAAACCAAAAAAGGAAAGAAAGAAAACTATAGTCTAAGTTTAACATAAGTTTAGAATGAAATAAAAATGGAACTTCATGTAGTCTTGGACCGAGAATAGCACTTAGGTGATGTGTAGACAAGTTGTGGCCTCGTTAAAAACCTCCCTCCTGGAAAACCTCGTGGGACAAAACCAAAAGCAAGGAAAAGAGCACACACCCCATGTCTTGCCTAGACACTAACTCAGCTTGATGTAGAGATGGCTTGAATGGTGATCAAGACATCTCGGATCAGACCTTGTCCAAGACTTTGTTGTTGTGGATGTGAAGTGAGTAATCCAACAACATTCTCTTTAAGCTTCTTGACTCTGGAACGAGTCATGGGACCTTCAGGAATGGCTAGAGCATCATCACCAAGTTGTTGGTGCAATGTGGCTTCTTGTGGTTCATCTAGACTCTCCTTGTTCTCCTTAGTGATCCGGTCCTTGATCACATCAAATGCACTCTTAAATGTTGCATCCTCAAGCTCTTCAGGTTCAGGTTCATGCTTCCATTCTTTGGTGCTTTCCAGGATCACATCATCCCCTCCCTCTTCAAAAAGATTTGTCCTCAAATCGGTTTTACCTACAATAGAGGGGACCAAGTCAGTAACATTGAAGTTTAAAATCAGATTACACTTACCTTGCAAGCCTCTTTGATAGGCATTGTTGCTGACTGGTTTGGATATGTAGAAGGCACTAATCCATTTAGTTCCTGATTCATTACTTAAACCTGACATGTTGAAACAAAGCAAGTTAGCACATGAAAGTTTATCAAAGAGTAATAATCTTATCCCAAATTGGTTTTTGCTCGGTTTTGGCTTGTGTGCTGCTTCTGGTGGTGCTTCTTTGATGAGGATGAAGCTAGTGACGTCCTGGTGCTTATCCTGATCCAAATCAGGTGGCTTGAACCGCTTGTCTTCCACATGCTTGTTCTTCCTTCTTGTATGCTTCCAAGCTTCATCATAATCTGCACATGGCTCTTTTGACAAAAACAAGTGCATCATATCCGTGTAATTGATAAAAGAACTCTTGAAAACATGATCACTTACCTTAGCATGCTCACCTGGTCGCCATATATAGGATTGAGATGTTTTAAACTCAGGAAAGTTCAAAGATAGCCAATACAGGATCACCCGATTTGTAGAACCCATAACTCTTTCATATGAGAAGATTTTGACTTGATTCCAATTCGACGTGAGCCCCTGATGAGTTAAGTTTCCATGGCAGTCAAGTTTGATGGTTAACTCCTTGTGGTTGTTGAGATATGACCCTCGGACTGTCCCTATGTCAAGGCTGGCGGCTAGACAGTTCCCAAGGTTTGATTGTTGCTTCATCAACTTAACCAACAACCCATTCTTGATACTCTGATCATTATCATAGCTTCTCTTTTCGAGAATGGTAGATCTCAAAACATTTTGACCTGTACTCACAGCAAGCAAATCAGGCTTCATGTTTTTCTTTGAGTTTAGATAGTTACCCCGGGTTGGTTTCTTTGGAGATTGTTGTAGACTAAGTTCCTCTGGTGGGTTCTCTTTGATTTGAGAAGGAAACATGAGTTCTTCTCCTGCTCCAGTAATCACTTCACCATTGACTCTAGTGACTCCTTCATCTCCAATTACATTTTGATAATCTTTGCATTGGTACTGAAGTTGATGCATATCTGGTGGCTTCCATATCTTGATATGGTCAAGATGCAAGTCCTTTTGATCAACTTCAAACTCCTTATGACCCCAACTTGTTCTAGCACGAACAGAGCACTCTCCAAGGGTGATAATCTTGTGGAAATATTCTCCAGGTCTCCACGAGTAGGTCTGTGACCTTCCAGCACAATCAGACATAAGTTCCTCTTGGGAAAGATCCAAACCGGCATGTTTTGCAAAACTAGCAATATCTTGATGATCAGAAGGCCATTTTCTGCGTTGTCTGGTTTGTTGGATCCGTGACTGAATTGGCTTCATTCTCCAGTTGGTTTCATAGTGAAACTCTTGCTGAGCTGAGACGTGCAACCCCTTATCTTCAAAGGATGAGAAATCTACAAAATCCAATGTTGGTGCAGCTGAACTCTTCTTAATCTGTTTGATCTTGTTCTTCTGATTCCAGACCTCTCCTCCAGGCTCAAATACAAGATGTCTCATATCCAAGTCGTGTCTTGATAGTTCCACTTCTCTTTTCTTGTACCAAACAAAAGGAGTGAACAGAAAAGTACCTAAGAAGGTCCTTTGGAAATCACATGGATCAAAGACAATTAGTTGATTCATTCTACGAGTTCCCTGAGGTTCCTTGGGTGTCTTCTCTGCTACTATGTGTTGTGTTAAAGGGACCATGACGTTCTGAAGAGGCTGCTCTTCTTTATGAAAGATATGTGAGGTTACTTTGTCTTGATCTTCTTGGATAGGCGCAACTGGTTCTGGTTCTTGATGCTGTGTTTCAATGGATGGATGTGCTGTGTTGGTCCGTTTGATTTGCTTCTCCACACCCATCATTACTTGTAACAATGCCTCCTTAACCTCTTCACTGAATAAACAGAATTGTTTATCTTCTTTAGATGGCTTAGAGACTTCTTTCTCCTTGCTGTAACAGATTGGTTCCTTTCCATCAAGACTTTCAATCTTCTTCTCCCACTCAAGGTATGCATCCGGATCAGCCTTGCCATGGAATGGGGGTATCTTGATCTTCAAACCAGCAAGCTCATCTCCCTGGTTCATCCTTCTCTTTTGGACACGCCTATGTCTTCTTGAGGATGAACTGAGGTGCTTAAACTCATTGTCAGTCTCCACATAAACTTCATGCTCTTGGCGAGTTGCATGAGGTCTCTCCTCTCTCCTCTCTCTTTCTCTCCTAGTCTCTCGGTTTGGTACTTGGCTCGTAGCTGGTGCAGCCTTGATCAGCCTGATCAGTCTCAAACTCAAGATATGGGATTCAATGTATGGAATGGCTAAGCTACTGATCAATGCTTGGCTTAATGGAAAGTTTCATGGTCTTATTGGCATGATCTATGAGGTTCTGGACAGAGAGAAGAGACGAACTCTTGGTACAGCCTTGAAACAGCTTGAACATAGAGGATTCAACCAGCTGAGCTTAACAGGAGCTATGGAGACCATTCTACTTGTCCAATTATGTATGGATAACAAGGAAAACATGTCAGGAAGTTTCTGGATTGGGTTAGATTTGAAGTTGCTCAAAATAAGGCTTTTTCGGCCCTAAAAGAGAGTTGCAACCAGATGCTTGATCCACTTGCTTTCTCGCTGGACCAACAGGACGTGGATGATCTAAAACCCATTAGGAGACACTCCAAATCAAGTTCAAGTCGTGGCAAGGAGGAAACCAAAGAAGAACCAGTTTGTTGGTTTATTTCCTTTATTTGTAATTTCAGTTTTTGTAAACCAAGTTCTAATAGGATTAGGAGTAGTAAACCAATCTTAAATTGGTTTAGGACGTCCTAAACCAATCTGGTTAAGGATTAGGGATTTAGTTAGGCATTATAAGCCACTTTCACGTTCTGGTACTGAATGAATCAATCGACTTCTTTTTTCATCTCTTTGTTTTGAGTTTTCTCTCAATTCTGCTGGTGTGTAATATCCAGCTTGGGTTCTCTGATTTGGTGTGTCATATCCAGATCAGAAGCCTTGGAGTATCAGGAGGCGAGCCATCTCTCTTGTGTCCCACATCAATCCACAAGCCTTGATACAGATCGAGTCTTTGATTCTCTGTTTGCAAGGATTATCTCTGTGTTCCATCCTAGACACTAAGCAGGGTTATCCTGTGTCTCAGGAGCAGCAAAACAACCTTTGAGCAGTCCATAGCTCTAAGGTAAAGTCCATCACCATCATCTATCATCCACCCACGCCCCCTTCAAGTGATCCAGGGAGAGACAGCAATTCCACGGCCGTACCAAGTGGTATCAGAGCCACTTGAAGGTTAGGGTTTGAAGTTCTAACCTAGGAGAACGAAATCTATCAGTTAACAAGCTGTATTCTATGTCTGGATATGAAGAAGAGCTTACAATTCCATTCTTCTATGGGAAGATTGATACAGAGGCATACCTTGATTGGGAAAAGAAGATGGAGTTTCTCTTTGGACTCCAATACTACACAGAAAAGAAAAAGGTATGTCTAGCAGTCAATGGACTCTGTGGAAGTGCATTCTCATGGTGGCAGAGAGTTTATCAAACTAGGAGATTTGAAAAAAAACCACAAATTATTTCATGGGTTGAGATGAAGACCTTGATGAAGAAGAGGTTCGTCTCGCAGTGGAACCTTCCAAAACTAAAACCAGAAGCAGCAACAAAGCTTACTACTTTAGATCAGCCTGCCTGTTGGTCTGAATTGCCATCAAAACCGGCTGAGAGAAGATCTGTGGTTCCTGTTCTATCATTGAAACAAGAGGAGGAAAAGCTGCAAGCTTCTATATTAGCTTCACCAATAAAACAGATTGAGGAGAGTCATAAAACTGAACCAGAACCAACAGCTCTTTGTCTAAAACTAGAGGAGGAGGCACAAGTTGCAGAAGCTGAGTGTGGCCACGTGCCTGATCAAAGAAAACAAGAAGAAAAAGTTCCTGGAGGGTCATCTAATGCTCTTGAATTGGTGCTTTCTACTGTTGAGAAAGGTGATAGCTTTAAGAGTTTATATTGTCAGTTTCTGATCAAACCTATGGTATGTCTTCAGCTCATCTTAGTGGAGCATCTGAGAGTTGTCAAGGGCCTGCAACAAGTTGTGTTTGAACCAGGAGGAAGCTTGTGTGTGATCAGAAGAAATAAAAAAATTCTAGATCACAAAGCAGCTGCATTCAAGCTCAATTTGCAAGGTTCATTCACTCTTGAAAAACAAGATTTGTGGTCAAATCTTTTTAAAGGGAGAGAGAATGGTGTGATACAAACTAGTTTCAGAGAGAATGAAGGAGAGTCAGGAGGCAACACGTCCTTGATCAGGTTCATAACTAATCAGGACAACCTGAGAGGAGAAATACAGAAACTGGTGGTTGTTAAAGACAAGCCAGAAGTGGAGGATGAGTATGGGGACCAAACCACACGACCACCTGATCAGAAGGAGAATAAACTGAGAGTATATGGTCTCATGTTCATGAGCAGAACGTGTGAAGCATCATCATGGAGAGAAGCAGTCAGCCTCAAACTTAACAAACTGGAGGAACCATCTGCTTTAATAGCTAATGATATTAAGCACAATTCCAAGCAGTTCTTGTGGCATGAAGAGGGGTTGCAATACTTTGTGTTTGACCCTGGAGAGACTCAGTTTGTGATGATATTTCTCATTCGCAGCACAGGAACATTGGAATTAACTGATCATGGACCTATTTGTTTACAAGTCTTGGATTTGAGGACAAATCCTTTTAAAGGAGGAGAGAATGGTGCAGCCTTGATCAGCCTGATCAGTCTCAAACTCAAGATATGGGATTCAATGTATGGAATGGCTAAGCTACTGATCAATGCTTGGCTTAATGGAAAGTTTCATGGTCTTATTGGCATGATCTATGAGGTTCTGGACAGAGAGAAGAGACGAACTCTTGGTACAGCCTTGAAACAGCTTGAACATAGAGGATTCAACCAGCTGAGCTTAACAGGAGCTATGGAGACCATTCTACTTGTCCAATTATGTATGGATAACAAGGAAAACATGTCAGGAAGTTTCTGGATTGGGTTAGATTTGAAGTTGCTCAAAATAAGGCTTTTTCGGCCCTAAAAGAGAGTTGCAACCAGATGCTTGATCCACTTGCTTTCTCGCTGGACCAACAGGACGTGGATGATCTAAAACCCATTAGGAGACACTCCAAATCAAGTTCAAGTCGTGGCAAGGAGGAAACCAAAGAAGAACCAGTTTGTTGGTTTATTTCCTTTATTTGTAATTTCAGTTTTTGTAAACCAAGTTCTAATAGGATTAGGAGTAGTAAACCAATCTTAAATTGGTTTAGGACGTCCTAAACCAATCTGGTTAAGGATTAGGGATTTAGTTAGGCATTATAAGCCACTTTCACGTTCTGGTACTGAATGAATCAATCGACTTCTTTTTTCATCTCTTTGTTTTGAGTTTTCTCTCAATTCTGCTGGTGTGTAATATCCAGCTTGGGTTCTCTGATTTGGTGTGTCATATCCAGATCAGAAGCCTTGGAGTATCAGGAGGCGAGCCATCTCTCTTGTGTCCCACATCAATCCACAAGCCTTGATACAGATCGAGTCTTTGATTCTCTGTTTGCAAGGATTATCTCTGTGTTCCATCCTAGACACTAAGCAGGGTTATCCTGTGTCTCAGGAGCAGCAAAACAACCTTTGAGCAGTCCATAGCTCTAAGGTAAAGTCCATCACCATCATCTATCATCCACCCACGCCCCCTTCAAGTGATCCAGGGAGAGACAGCCATTCCACGGCCGTACCACACTTGCCTATGTACACATATGTCTTCTCTTTCTCTACACTCAGGTCAATACTTGGTGCTTATCCTGATCCAAATCAGGTGGCTTGAACCGCTTGTCTTCCACATGCTTGTTCTTTCTTCTTGTATGCTTCCAAGCTTCATCATAATCTGCACATGGCTCTTTTGACAAAAACAAGTGCATCATATCTGTGTAATTGATAAAAGAACTCTTGAAAACATGATCACTTACCTTAGCATGCTCACCTGGTCGCCATATATAGGATTGAGATGTTTTAAACTCAGGAAAGTTCAAAGATAGCCAATACAGGATCACCCGATTTGTAGAACCCATAACTCTTTCATATGAGAAGATTTTGACTTGATTCCAATTCGACGTGAGCCCCTGATGAGTTAAGTTTCCATGGCAGTCAAGTTTGATGGTTAACTCCTTGTGGTTGTTGAGATATGACCCTCGGACTGTCCCTATGTCAAGGCTGGCGGCTAGACAGTTTCCAAGGTTTGATGGTTGCATCATCAACTTAGCCAACAACCCTTTCTTGATACTCTGATCATTATCATAGCTTCTCTTTTCGAAAATGGTAGATCTCAAAACAGTTTGACCTGTATCCACAGCAAGCAAATCTGATGTGATCCTGGAAAGCACCAAAGAATGGAAGCATGAACCTGAACCTGAAGAGCTTGAGGATGCAACATTTAAGAGTGCATTTGATGTGATCAAGGACCGGATCACTAAGGAGAACAAGGAGAGTCTAGATGAACCACAAGAAGCCACATTGCACCAACAACTTGGTGATGATGCTCTAGCCATTCCTGAAGGTCCCATGACTCGTTCCAGAGTCAAGAAGCTCAAGGAGAATGTTGTTGGATTACTCACTTCACATCCACAACAAGAAGGTCTTGGACAAGGTCTGATCCGAGATGTCTTGATCACCATTCAAGCCATCTCTACATCAAGCTGAGTTAGTGTCTAGGCAAGACATGGGGTGTGTGCTCTTTTCCTTGCTTTTGGTTTTGTCCCACGAGGTTTTCCAGGAGGGAGGTTTTTAACGAGGCCACAACTTGTCTACACATCACCTAAGTGCTATTCTCGGTCCAAGACTACATGAAGTTCCATTTTTATTTCATTCTAAACTTATGTTAAACTTAGACTATAGTTTTCTTTCTTTCCTTTTTTGGTTTATGGTCGAAACCCTAGAGAGTATGTTCTCTGGTTTCCTATTTAAAGGGTTCTCTACACCCTCTTGTAATCATCCAGTCTTTTATTAAACAAGTTACATTCATTCTTGTCGGCCCTCTCTCTCTAGAAAGTGTCGAGTTCTGGTGTGTAATATCCAGAGACCTAAGGGTGTCTAATTTGGTGTGTCATATCCAAGTTATTCATCTAGGAGTATCAAGAGATCATCCATCCCTCTTGTGTCACCATTCAATCCACACGCCTTGAAGGACTTGAGTCTCTGATTCGTTCTTGCAAGGATCTATCCATTCCCATCAACCAAAGAGCATCCTAGGGACGCATCAGGTGGTATCAGAGCAACTTTGGTTGGGAAGTACTCGCTTTCTCTCTTTGCTTTTGTTTCTAGTTTGATTTCTTGTTTGCTTTTGATTATTGCATCCGTGTAGCATCTTTTGTTTTCGGTTGTGTTTTCTTGTTTCAATCCATGAATCATCTTTGTCTTTTGAATAAGCAGTAGAACTCATCTAAACTAAGGCTGCTCGAGTTGCATAAGGTTGTAGACAAGAATCATAGAACTTTCCTTTTTTGAAATTTTCGGAAACCCTAGAGAGATAAAAACCCTAGCCGCATGCATCCTTGTTGTCGATTGCTTTGTGCCTTGCTTTAACTTGTTTAACATCTTGAATAAGCATTAGAACTCTTTTGTTTTAGGGCTGCTCGTGACTGCATGAGAGTTTAGACAAGGATTTTTAGACTTTCCTTATTTGGACTCATCCGAAAACCCTAGAGTGAGAAAAAACCCTAGCCGCATGTCATCTTAGTCGATCACTTTGTGCATTAGTTTAGCTTGTCTATCACCTTGAACACGAGCATATTGAGGCAATTAGGGTGCTAGAAAACCTTAGGAGTGATTAGGAAAAAGCTTAGAAGTGTTTCCTTTTTGCTTGAATCTTTTTCCTTTTTGCTTGCCGATTTCCTTTTTACTTTTGTCTTGCATTACAAGCTTGTTTCTTTTGCCTTTTTGCTTGTTTTCTTTTTTTCCTTTTTGCTTGTCTTGTTCCCTAGAAACCTTTTACTGGTTATTTTGGTTACCTTTGCGTGCAGGAAGCATGGAAGCCTAGTCTTAAGAAGAAGCTTCACTCGCCAGGAAGGACAAGTATCTCATGGAGGCTATGTTGGCTCAACTTAACCAAAACATGGTAGCAACCATGGCCGAGATGATGAGGACCAACCTCAATGACATCAGGAGAGAGCTTAGAGAAGACATCAGGAGAGCTACTGGTGCGACCTGGATCAGCTTAAAACTCAAGTTTTGGAAGCCAATCCATGTACCAGAAAGGCAATGGGTCACAGGACGACCTAATGGGCTTATTGGAGAGCTTATTGGCATTATTCATGAGGTATTGGACCGAGAGAAGGCTATGGACCTCTATGAGGCCTTTATAAAGATAGGAGTGAGTATGTACCAACATGGACGTCTGGTATGCAACCTTATTGACCAGGAAATGGGTGAAAGAAAGCTGGTTGGAGAGGAAATGAAATGGGTGATCTGGTACGATCGAGAAATGGACTGGTTAAACCGACATGGCCGAGAAATGAGTTGGAAATGGAAGATGAAGAACCAGAGGTGCAATTGGATTATTAGGAGCATCTTCATCATCAAAATGAGCTTAATGAGGCACTTGGTCGGACCAGGAACAAGATGGATCGAGCCCAAGCAAGAGTTGTTCGAAAATGGCCTTTATCGGCCCAAAAAGTGGAAAGACAAGCCAGCTTGGATTATGACTAGCCCAAGAAGATTAGGCACGCCTAAGATGGTTTATTTTCAGTTTATTTATGATTTAATTAAGTGTAAACCAATTAGGATTAAGTTTGGTTATCATAAACCAATTAGCAATAGGATTAGGACTTGATTTTCACCAAACCGACTTGGTTTTGGTTTAGGGTTTTTAGATTTATGCTTTTAACAGCAGCACCACGTTTGGTATCAAAAACTTTCATTCAATAAATTTATTTTCTTTGGTGCAAACCAGATCGATCCTTGGAGACGCTCGTCTCTTTGTTCACGTTGGTGAACAATTCTATATTACACTAAGAAGAGTGATCTTCTGTGATCCATCCTAGACATCAAGCAGGGTGCACCTGTGTCTCAGGAGTAGCAAAACATCCTTATAGCCTTCCACAGCTTGAAGGAGAAGACCATCCTCATCATCTATCATCCATCCACGCCCCCTTCAAGTGATCCAGGGAGAGACAGCCATTCCACGGCCGTACCAAGTGGTATCAGAGCCACTTGAAGGTTTGGGGATTTTGTTCTTAACCTAAATCACGTGATCTATCATATCCAGCAGTCTCATATGTATTCTTTTGAAAGAAAAAGAAACCATAAAGAGAATGCTGAGCGCAAAGCAACAAGGGAGTTGCAAAGAAGAAAAAAACAGATCCAGATTCCACCCTTCTATGGAGACTTTGATCCAGATACATACCTAGATTGGGAAAAGGAGATGGATTTAATTTTCAAGTGTCAGGGGTACACAGCAGAGAAGCAGGCTCAATTGGCATCTACTGGTTTATATGGATATGCACTTGATTGGTGGTATCAGACAGCTAATACTAGGAGACAATATGGAGAGCAACAGATTTCTTCTTGGTATGAGATGAAGGCTGTCATGAAGACAAGGTTTGTAGCCAAGAGGTATGGGCAAACTGATTTGGAAAGGATGCAAAGCCAAGCTAGGGAAGATAAAGGACGTGTTAGGACATCCAGAGATGAGCCAAAGTCCTACTATAGTCATGAGGAACAAAGAAAGTTGCAGCTACATGAAGCATATGTTGATGAATTGCAAAGCCCACAGTTCAAGGAACACCTAAGGAACATGATAGATCAATCACTCACTGCTGTGATGAAAGACCCACAACAGAGGTCAGTCCCACGTCCAGAATCCAGAGATGATGAGCTAAGTTGTTACCAGGAGGAACCAGTAGAGAAGAAAGAAGAAACTGCTGCAAAACAGAGTGAGAGAGAACAAGAGTTTGAATCAGAACCAACTACTCTTTGTCAAGCAGACAACTTGGAAACCCATCTGAAGCAAGAGGAGAGATCATTATTTGTATGTGATCACGTGCCTGGTCAAAACCAAGCTGAAGAAGGAGTGCTTAATGAATCACCTAAAGCTCATGAATCTGCATTTACAACTATGGTTGAAGAAGGTGAAGTCATTGAATATTTTTCTTGTGATCTACTAACCAAACCTTCTGTATGGATTCAGACTATCTTAGTGGAGCATATGAGGTTTAACAAGGGCCTGCAACACCTTGTTTTCGAACCAGGAGGGAGATTTTGTGTTCATAAGAGCATCAACAACACTCTTATCAAAATAGCAGCAGCATTGAAGCTTTATTTGGAAGGGTTCTTACATGAACAAGAAGAGCCAATGGTAGTTTCTTGTGAGTATAAGCTGAGATCACGTTCCCAGAAGTCTAAGATCAAGGCTTGTGTTTGGTATCAGTGGAGAGAAGCTCAATTAGAGGCAATGAGATCTGAGTTAAACAAGGAGCAGAAATTGCTAGCTCTAAGTGTTGCTTGTAATGTGCATAGTCCAGTGAAGCATCTAGGACGTGTGAAGGCTTTACAAAGCTTTGTGTTTGAGCCTGGAGGGAATATAAACGTGCAAAAAGGATTAAACAACACCCTGTTCCAAAGAGAAACAAAGGAGCTGAGATTGGACTGTCCATTCATCCTTGAAGAGCTGGATTTGAGGACAAATCCTTTTAAAGGAGGAGGGAATGGTGCGACCTGGATCAGCTTAAAACTCAAGTTTTGGAAGCCAATCCATGTACCAGAAAGGCAATGGGTCACAGGACGACCTAATGGGCTTATTGGAGAGCTTATTGGCATTATTCATGAGGTATTGGACCGAGAGAAGGCTATGGACCTCTATGAGGCCTTTATAAAGATAGGAGTGAGTATGTACCAACATGGACGTCTGGTATGCAACCTTATTGACCAGGAAATGGGTGAAAGAAAGCTGGTTGGAGAGGAAATGAAATGGGTGATCTGGTACGATCGAGAAATGGACTGGTTAAACCGACATGGCCGAGAAATGAGTTGGAAATGGAAGATGAAGAACCAGAGGTGCAATTGGATTATTAGGAGCATCTTCATCATCAAAATGAGCTTAATGAGGCACTTGGTCGGACCAGGAACAAGATGGATCGAGCCCAAGCAAGAGTTGTTCGAAAATGGCCTTTATCGGCCCAAAAAGTGGAAAGACAAGCCAGCTTGGATTATGACTAGCCCAAGAAGATTAGGCACGCCTAAGATGGTTTATTTTCAGTTTATTTATGATTTAATTAAGTGTAAACCAATTAGGATTAAGTTTGGTTATCATAAACCAATTAGCAATAGGATTAGGACTTGATTTTCACCAAACCGACTTGGTTTTGGTTTAGGGTTTTTAGATTTATGCTTTTAACAGCAGCACCACGTTTGGTATCAAAAACTTTCATTCAATAAATTTATTTTCTTTGGTGCAAACCAGATCGATCCTTGGAGACGCTCGTCTCTTTGTTCACGTTGGTGAACAATTCTATATTACACTAAGAAGAGTGATCTTCTGTGATCCATCCTAGACATCAAGCAGGGTGCACCTGTGTCTCAGGAGTAGCAAAACATCCTTATAGCCTTCCACAGCTTGAAGGAGAAGACCATCCTCATCATCTATCATCCATCCACGCCCCCTTCAAGTGATCCAGGGAGAGACAGCCATTCCACGGCCGTACCAAGTGGTATCAGAGCCACTTGAAGGTTTGGGGATTTTGTTCTTAACCTAAATCACGTGATCTATCATATCCAGCAGTCTCATATGTATTCTTTTGAAAGAAAAAGAAACCATAAAGAGAATGCTGAGCGCAAAGCAACAAGGGAGTTGCAAAGAAGAAAAAAACAGATCCAGATTCCACCCTTCTATGGAGACTTTGATCCAGATACATACCTAGATTGGGAAAAGGAGATGGATTTAATTTTCAAGTGTCAGGGGTACACAGCAGAGAAGCAGGCTCAATTGGCATCTACTGGTTTATATGGATATGCACTTGATTGGTGGTATCAGACAGCTAATACTAGGAGACAATATGGAGAGCAACAGATTTCTTCTTGGTATGAGATGAAGGCTGTCATGAAGACAAGGTTTGTAGCCAAGAGGTATGGGCAAACTGATTTGGAAAGGATGCAAAGCCAAGCTAGGGAAGATAAAGGACGTGTTAGGACATCCAGAGATGAGCCAAAGTCCTACTATAGTCATGAGGAACAAAGAAAGTTGCAGCTACATGAAGCATATGTTGATGAATTGCAAAGCCCACAGTTCAAGGAACACCTCAGGAACATGATAGATCAATCACTCACTGCTGTGATGAAAGACCCACAACAGAGGTCAGTCCCACGTCCAGAATCCAGAGATGATGAGCTAAGTTGTTACCAGAAGGAACCAGTAGAGAAGAAAGAAGAAACTGCTGCAAAACAGAGTGAGAGAGAACAAGAGTTTGAATCAGAACCAACTACTCTTTGTCAAGCAGACAACTTGGAAACCCATCTGAAGCAAGAGGAGAGATCATTATTTGTATGTGATCACGTGCCTGGTCAAAACCAAGCTGAAGAAGGAGTGCTTAATGAATCACCTAAAGCTCATGAATCTGCATTTACAACTATGGTTGAAGAAGGTGAAGTCATTGAATATTTTTCTTGTGATCTACTAACCAAACCTTCTGTATGGATTCAGACTATCTTAGTGGAGCATATGAGGTTTAACAAGGGCCTGCAACACCTTGTTTTCGAACCAGGAGGGAGATTTTGTGTTCATAAGAGCATCAACAACACTCTTATCAAAATAGCAGCAGCATTGAAGCTTTATTTGGAAGGGTTCTTACATGAACAAGAAGAGCCAATGGTAGTTTCTTGTGAGTATAAGCTGAGATCACGTTCCCAGAAGTCTAAGATCAAGGCTTGTGTTTGGTATCAGTGGAGAGAAGCTCAATTAGAGGCAATGAGATCTGAGTTAAACAAGGAGCAGAAATTGCTAGCTCTAAGTGTTGCTTGTAATGTGCATAGTCCAGTGAAGCATCTAGGACGTGTGAAGGCTTTACAAAGCTTTGTGTTTGAGCCTGGAGGGAATATAAACGTGCAAAAAGGATTAAACAACACCCTGTTCCAAAGAGAAACAAAGGAGCTGAGATTGGACTGTCCATTCATCCTTGAAGAGCTGGATTTGAGGACAAATCCTTTTAAAGGAGGAGGGAATGGTGCGACCTGGATCAGCTTAAAACTCAAGTTTTGGAAGCCAATCCATGTACCAGAAAGGCAATGGGTCACAGGACGACCTAATGGGCTTATTGGAGAGCTTATTGGCATTATTCATGAGGTATTGGACCGAGAGAAGGCTATGGACCTCTATGAGGCCTTTATAAAGATAGGAGTGAGTATGTACCAACATGGACGTCTGGTATGCAACCTTATTGACCAGGAAATGGGTGAAAGAAAGCTGGTTGGAGAGGAAATGAAATGGGTGATCTGGTACGATCGAGAAATGGACTGGTTAAACCGACATGGCCGAGAAATGAGTTGGAAATGGAAGATGAAGAACCAGAGGTGCAATTGGATTATTAGGAGCATCTTCATCATCAAAATGAGCTTAATGAGGCACTTGGTCGGACCAGGAACAAGATGGATCGAGCCCAAGCAAGAGTTGTTCGAAAATGGCCTTTATCGGCCCAAAAAGTGGAAAGACAAGCCAGCTTGGATTATGACTAGCCCAAGAAGATTAGGCACGCCTAAGATGGTTTATTTTCAGTTTATTTATGATTTAATTAAGTGTAAACCAATTAGGATTAAGTTTGGTTATCATAAACCAATTAGCAATAGGATTAGGACTTGATTTTCACCAAACCGACTTGGTTTTGGTTTAGGGTTTTTAGATTTATGCTTTTAACAGCAGCACCACGTTTGGTATCAAAAACTTTCATTCAATAAATTTATTTTCTTTGGTGCAAACCAGATCGATCCTTGGAGACGCTCGTCTCTTTGTTCACGTTGGTGAACAATTCTATATTACACTAAGAAGAGTGATCTTCTGTGATCCATCCTAGACATCAAGCAGGGTGCACC
>CAJHQQ010003617.1:0-40565 GCA_905132885.1 Moricandia moricandioides
CGTTCTTGCAAGGATTATCCTTTCCCATCAACCAAAGAACATCCTAGGGACGCATCACGACCACACTGGCCTGGACCATAACACTCCACCCAGCTGAGTTGAGCTGAAAGATAGCTTCCCTAGCTGAGTGAGCTAGTAGTCCAGCTGCTGGAGTTGACCCAAGCTAGTGTGAGCTACACTAAGCTTGTCTAGTAGTCCAGCTGCCGGAGCTGACCCAAGCTACTGTGAGCTACACTGAGCTTGTCCTAGCTGGTTGAGCTAGTAATCCAGCCGCTGGAGATGACCCAAGCTAGTGTAAGCTACACTGAGCTTGTCCTAGCTGGTTGAGCTACTTCGCTTCACCCTCCAGCTGCCTTAGAACTCATCCAACTCCTATTTCCTTGTCTCCATCCGATTCTAGTCAAGTCTCAGCATACTGATGCACCTAACCATCTTTTCCAGCCATGGTACGCTTGTCTTTAGGCCTTGTGACCTGACTGGTGCGTCTCCCCGCACCATGGCTGTGCCCGAAGGCCTTATCTAGAATCAGGGACATGACAAATACCAAGATTGAAAGCCTCAAATATGGAAAATCATAGGGGAAATAGGTAGAGGACAGAACAATCAATTGAAAGTAGGAGCAGAAGGGTCGGAAGCATGAGCATCACGAAAAGTAGGGGCATAAGCCTGATCATCATCCTTCTACATATGCTCTCGGCCTCTCCATCGAACATTGGGTCAACTTTGACTAATCCTCACCACAGGGGAAATGTCTCATCCTTAGAAATCAGAAGAAGAGAGTCTCACAAGCTCATTTTGATCCCACGCGACAAAGTAGCCCACCCTTCAAGAATCTACAGGCTTCTACAAGGTGGTTTGCTCGATAACCCGTTTCTGAGAAATCCATCAACGATCAATGGCTATGAAATCCACCTGCTGTCAAGGCACAATCATCAATAAATAAGGCACCACGAGCCTTTTTACCATGTATCTCTATCGCTAGGAAAGTTTCTCTCCAACTCCAAGATTAGGACGCCCATGAGCAGGCCATCAAAATCAAGAATGCGGCCAGATACACATGCTCATCTTCACCCAGACCAAAAACATGCCCACTGAAGCATGTTTGTGAGTCTGTCTACATTAGTCCACGTCACTACGTCATGCCCACGGGGTATAGGGACGAATATAGAACCATATCCACGCCATGGGCCTATATCGGATCAAGGATTTTTGTTCATTCTCTAGACCATACATCTTCAATCAAGCAAGGAACCCTTGCAGACCATGTGCAAGTACATTGAAGCATGATCACCCATTCATTCAGTGGCTCATGCTTTAATAAACTTTTTAGTAGACGAGCCGACGTCCTACTCTCAATTCAACAGGGAACTTTCTGCCATGGTGCAACTCAGGAAGTCCTCAAAGAAAATCATTTTTATTTCCTGCCTTCAAAACATGAAACCATAAAATAAGGGGCAAACTGTAACGACCCGCTCCCAAAGTATTTTTATTTGTTAAAGAATAAGATCGAGGAGAGGTTTCTTTGTAAGAGAGCAAAATAGTTCTAAGTGTTGGAACACTTGTATTCGTCAAGAATGGAATAAGAACTCGATTTTTCTCTAAGTATCGAATTGTCCTTGCTAACTAAGTATTATTAACTAAGACTGAATGCCGATAACTAATCATAAAACGATCGGAGTATAAGCAAGGTATCGACGGATCGTGAAGCCAATTAAGGAAAGTTTGGTCCTTCGAGAATACGGGTTCCAAGTAAGGCAAGTGAACTAGTCATCATTGACGGGATTATACGAAAGGAAGGTTGGGTTGGCGGGAATCATATAAGGAAAATTTTTTCGATCGGTGAAGCCTTTAATAGCAAGTTTCGACCAAGACAATTAAGGAAACTGCACTTAATTTCTCGGCTTGGTGAGCAAGTCCAAGGGTAGTATAAAGGAACTCCAGCACTTAGTTTTAGACACAACTCAAAACAATTCCTAGAGAGAGGTCAGAGAAAGAACGCAGTTTTAGAGAGAGAGTTTGGAAAGAGAGGATCGAGCAAGGAGGATCGTAGGAACCTTCACCGGAAAACGCAGCTGAGTTCAGAGTCTTTGATCTTTTAAGATCTATTCAGGTGAGGATGTGATTCATGACAGTCCAATATATATTTTTCCCTAGTTTGATTCCTTAGGATTAAATTTTTCTTGGATAGAATTCGTTTATGGTAAGTTCGTTCATAATGTTCTTAGGAAAAGTGTGTGATGGAAATTGTTTGTGGAAATGCATGCTAAACTTGGTGGACTGATTAATAAGTTTGGCTAAGTCGTTTATTTGAAATATGGATGTTTGATCTTGAAAACCTAGTCAAGAAATTTACAGTGTGTTTAAGGAAGAGTAGCTGAACTGAGTTTATTAAGGAAATTGTTAAGTAAACTGTTATGGACCTTGGGGGTCAAAGGTTTGGCTATGGGCCGTAATGGACCAACGGGTCACAGGTACGGCTTCGGCCACAGGTACGGCTACGGCCGCAGGTACAGCTTTGGCCGCATGTACGGCTACGGCTGCAAGTACGGCTACGGCTGCAGGTACGACTACAGCCGTAGGTACGGTTACGGCCGCAAGTTGGCTACGACCATAGGTTGGCTTCGGCCAAAGGTTTGACTACGGTGAAAGGCTGATGGACCTTCGGGTCGGAAGGTTAGGAAATGTTAAAGTAAATTATTGATAGAACCGGATGTTAGGTTGTTTGTTTTGATGCATGAGGCCATGATTAACTCGGGTCTCTTAAGGTGGGGTTTTTAACGTAAAATTTGTCTTTTTAATTTTTTTTTTTGCATTTTTCCCGCTAAGAGACGGCTCTTATGGTTCTTATTTAAGAGACGGTTATTCGGTTTTCTTAGTTATAAGCTAAGATACGTCTTTTAGAAAAGCTAAGAACCCCACCTTAAGAGACCCCGGTTAATCATGCTCTGAAAATGTATAAGTAATAGGAAAAATGACTAAGTAAGAAATGGTGGAAAACTGATTGCTAAGTTAATAGAATGGAACTGCTAGGTTGTTAGGTTGGAACGTGGAATTTGATTGATTGATTATTGGACTGTACTGGGCGGTATTGACCGTTCTCACTGGGTACTTTTGTATGCTCACGCCTCCTTTTGTGATGCAGGTGACGAGTAGTTGTTTGGACCGGATCATGGGACGATGAAGACCATCGGGACGGGGTATCAAGTATTGGGATTGTTATGCGATTTACATGGGAACTTTTACGAACCTTATTATATATATATATATATACTCGAATTTGTTATTAAAACTTCAGTATTTACTTATATTTACTTAATGAAAGATTTCCTAATTCTTTATTCTTAGAATTTCTCTTACGACTTCACAACGGGTTGGGGTGTTTTAGAAACTGTTGGTTAAAAATAATCCATGAAGAGATTAGTCCAGCTTCCGAGCAGGGCCCCTATGGTAACCCTCCATAAGGGGTAAAATGGTCGAGATCGAAAAGTTCGAATTCGGAGCCAAGATTTTGGGGATCAAAGTATGATGAGGAATGTTGAGTTTTGGTCATATAAAACTTGACCTGATAGGAAGAAAATAGAATATTGGTCGAGCATGAAATTGGTGGTAAAGTCGGGGGCGATAAGGATCCATCGAGAAGTTTCAACTACGAGGTGGTCGAAAAATTGACCGTCGGTGGACCATGCGTCAAATATGCCACTTGAACATGGTTAGAAAATGTGATAGATAAGGACATTTTGGAAGCATAACATTTTTTGAAGCACGATGTTTTACAAGCACGACGTTTTTGGAAAAACTCCGTATCAATAAAATATTATGTTGAGAACATAATAATTTGGAAGCAGGACGGGAAGTAAGCACGAGGGGACCGAAGCACGACGGGAAAATCTAAAGTTGGGCTAAAACCCTAATTTCAGTATTAGGTAAAAAATTTCGGGGAAGTCGCAGGCTCGGGAAATATTTTACATCAAGTCAGAATCCAGTTGAGATTTTATTAAAAATATTCAGCGCATCAGAACGGGATCGTAAAAATATTTGGGATTGATCACGGGTCGAAAATATGCCAGAAGGGTCGAAATTGGGTGAATTGACCTAGAAACAAGAGGTGGCTCAATGCATGGGATCAGAATGTGGTGTAAACTATCTAGCAAGCTATCTGTCTACACAAGGACAAGGTGTCACCGTTATTGGAAGCCGTACATGCGGCTTGACATGTCAGAGCACGAGGTGTCGCCGCACATGCAACTGAAGCATGTTGATCGACATGTTGAGCTTGTGTTGCGCCTTGCATGAGTTTCAGTCATGCAGCTTGACATCTGGGAGGAATTGTAAGACCCCGACCCGACTGACTAAGCCGCGGTCGATGCCTCACGTCGCTCGGTCCATACCCTGACCGAACCTCTAAAAATTTTGCCCTTTATTTAAACATCGCCCTTAGGCGAGGGCTAACACAAATCTTAGCTCAAGACTATTTAGTCATATCCTAGCTTAGATCAATTCAACTTATGCACAGCGGAATAATATCTACTTAACCATTGGTCTAAAACCAATCTAACACTTGTCTGGTCAGATCACCTCAGCTACTGATCAGTACACACAACTGCCAGCTAGCTCCAAGGTCGATGTCGAACCTAAACCAAGTCATACCACAATCCGAGGTTCCATTCACCTAACCATTATATCTAGATCTATGCAACATTGATAGATCATACCTTTGCCACATCCACAGAGCTCGTTAGCTCATTGTCCCAGCTGACTTAGCTGTTTAGCTAGCTCATCCAGCTAGCTGAGCTGAACCACCTCTTTTGAGGTTCCCCACTCTCATCCAGCTGATCGAGCTGTGAGGTAGCTTTGCCCAGCTCCCTTTCCACTCGTCCAACTCTCCATATACTTATATAAACCCTTCCCCTTGGTACTTAGTCATTCAGCCAACCATCCCCACAGACTAAGTACCTTTGGGAAGTCTTCAGCTACAAAAACAACCTCAAGCAAACATGCCCAAAAATATCCAATCAATACACAAAGCACAGGATACTCATCTATGACTATCCTAATACCAGAAACAACACATGGCCAGTCTGATCCGACCCAATCCAGCCCATCGACCAGCCTGTACCGGATCCGCCCATGGTTGGGTCCAATTCTGACCATTTTCAAAAGTACTCATAACAATTATTAAAATTCATGATAATCCCCTAAAAATCCCAACTAAGAAGAATCCACAACCAGTTTGATAAGAACCGGCCTCCTTCACATTGAATTAAGCCAAATTCCACCAAACCGGCCATAACTAACCACCACCGATTTGGTTAGATAAACCCAATTAAAATACATGATAATTCATGATAAATCACCACTAAGAATAATCCATGGTCAGATCTCAATGAATCCCTGTGGATCATATAGATCTCGACCATGACCAGTCCGGCCGATGGCCAAGGACTACATACCTGAACCGGCCAAGGCCTGGTTTAGTACCACCATGTCTCAGGCGTGTGCTCCCCTGGAACCAAGTCCTTTCATGGACTAACAAGTCCCATCAGATCCTAAGTCAATCAACCAACCACCCCACATGACTCAGAACTGATGAGTCTTCACACTGCCTAACCGGCCAAGGAACCATGTCCCACTGAACCTGATTAGTGTTGCTCTTACCACCGGTGCATCCCCTGATCAATCAAAGCAGACACCTTGATCCAACACCCATGGATCAGGTTGTCCATCCTTGCCCATGATCATATCACACACGGTCTTCCTTGTAAAAACACACCAGCACAATACTTGTGGTCCACACCAACAAGTACTAGCATTACTTCTCTCCTTTGCTTGCTGTTGGATCCAAACGAATTTGTCCTTGCACTCCACATTGTTTCTCTGATACTAGGATCCCCATGTGTCTCATCAATGGGTCGGATCCATGGTTCCCACCATGACCAAACCCAACATCAAACTATGATCCAACATGGGTCACTTTCCAATGAACATCATCTAACTATCACCCCACATGGATGAAGTAGATCAACAATGATCCGCCCCTTCTATCAGGGTCCTGGATCCTTAGTTTACATCACCATATATGGTCTTCAAGGGGCGTGCCTGACCTTGGCTTAACAGAACCACAAGAGACAGAAGTATAAATCAGAAAGTAATCATAAACATGTTACCTCATCAATGATGATTGTAGATCTTGTGTCATCCCTTATCAGGGACGACCATACTCCTCTTGATCACACCTCCATAAATCCTTATCATATACTTCCAGTAATGATAAGATCCATTCAATGGTCGTGCCTCCTTTTCATACCATGGAACTCCCATGGAACAAGTTTCTGCACTGTATCCACCTTTGAGGCTGTGTTGGCCTTTGGGAGTGGAGCCCCGCCTTCTCCCTTCTCCCCTGACCATTTGCGTGTGTTCCCAAGGTGTATATGAAGCGTAGGATGTGTTAATCCATGATAAAACAGCACCCAAAAGTCGTGCATAACTTCCCCATTTAGTGCCCATGAAACTGCCTTTCTACACACATCTGCCTTCAAGGCTGTCTCAATCATTGGAAGTGTATTCCGGCCCTCCATCTTTTCCCCTGGCTATTTGAGTGTGTAGCAATTATGTAGAGGAAGCCCAGGGAGTGGCAAACATTAATCAAAACTCACCAGAGGGTCGTTCTCAACTTCCCTCTTGATTTGCCCCAAAACTGCCTCTTTATGGCCTTCACACCACCATGGGTCTTGGATTGGGAATCCGACCAACTCTCTGTATTTTTCTCTGGTTTCTTTGTGTTTCATGGTGAAGAATGAAGACTTTCGCTCCCTTTTATAGAGGAGGTGGTGGTTACTTTCCAACCATTGCACCTTTTCGGTATCAATTCTGGCCATTGATTTCATCAATGGTCCAGATCACACCCTTTCGCCTATGGCAGTTACTAGGACGTCCTGGGCTTGCCAGAGCACCCTTGGACATGTCCAAATCAAGCCCAAACCGAATGACAAGCTCCTGGCCCCATCCCAAGAGCCCACCAGCCCAACGGCACACATGACCTGACCATGGCCCGGACCTGGCCCAACCACCCAAGACTTGAACACTCAGTCCAGCTGAGTTGAGCTGATCCCTAGCTGACCCAGCTGAGTGAGCTGGTAGCTCAGCTGAATGAGCTGACCTAAGTAGTGTTGAGCTAGGCTGAGCTTGGTCGAGCTAGGTTTAGCTAGTCGAGCTGGCCGTACACTCTAC
This sequence comes from Moricandia moricandioides, assembly GCA_905132885.1. NCBI lineage: Eukaryota > Viridiplantae > Streptophyta > Magnoliopsida > Brassicales > Brassicaceae > Moricandia > Moricandia moricandioides. Next base: position 7,228 of record CAJHQQ010003617.1, read on the forward strand.
CGAGCTGAAGTGAGCTGGTTGCTAGCTGCCCCAGCTGAATAAATTTGTACTCCAGCTACTGGAGCTGACCCACACCTCCAGGGAGCTACAATGATCTGCACCACACTTCACCTAGCTTGATTGAGCTGCTTTACCGCACCGTACAGCTGCCATATTACTTGTATAGCTTGATATCTCTATCTTATTCAATCCCTCTAAGTCCCTTGGTCTATTTCCAGACCTAGACTTAGTTTTCCCATGATCCATTCTGATCACTCACTACATCACAGCTTCACCTAGCTGACCGAGCTTCACCCGGACCTCGTCCAGCTACCAGAACACTCGACCAACTCCTTTTAGCTTGTCTACATCCTGTTTTGGTTAAGTATCAGCTGTCTGATTCCCTTAACCACGTTTTTGGATCATGACACGCTTGTCTTTAGGTCATATGACCTAACTGGTGCGTTTCCTCGCACCGCAGTCCATCTAGACGATCCTACCCAGGATCGGGGATGCTACAGGAATGGTGGTGTCCTGGACGAGACTTGAGCATGCTGACTGCCATGTAGAGCACGAGCTGCCGCCGCGCAGGCGACCGGAGCTACGCGGACCGACACACGGGCTGCCACCAACCTGAAGTTGTTTGGCTGCTGTCTCCTATAAATACCCATGACCCCCATTGATTTTGATTCAATGCCTAGAGAAGGTTCTGCTCGATTTTTGAGTTCAGTCCAGACGAGTATAAGGGGAGGTTATGTCCAAGTCATGAACAGTCCAGTCCAGTCCATTCAAGACGTCAAGGTTGGGTTTGGCCAAGTCCTCTAGATCAACCAGTTGCTTATCTGCATAGAATACTATGAGTTGGTTTTGTTTGAATTCCGTTTGGAATTTAGGATAGCTTATGGTTATGTTTGAGTTCCACTTGAAACTTAGGATATATCAAGTATTCATATAAAGTAGAATACTCACGTTATTGCATCATAGAGTCCTTAGGATTATTATATTAAATCGGACTCAGTTTAGCACTAGCTAAGCTAAGATGAAAAGGAATTAAGACTGAATCAATAACCTGACTAGGACTGGCGGTAGAATGCATCATCTTTGTTATTCTTGCGTGTTAATATGGCTGAGTGTAGGTTCCCGTTATCTTTAAAGATAGTTTCGTAGCAGGAGGCCAAACTATCTGTGTAACAGTTTAATTGAGTAGATTGCTTGTTATATTAATTAAATGCATGCTTGTTTAATAATGTTGTTGATTGAGGACAGTCATCTCTTGGTAAGGAAGTGACTAACTGGTTGAGTTTTTTAGTTATGAAATTGTTGTTTAGTTGTTTAGATGTTAGTAATAAGGGTCTAAGGCCATATAAACCGGACTACTAGTACTATTGGTTAGTGTCGAGTATATTTAGGTATTGTGGAACTTATGTCTTTAGGCTAGGTTCTGGAATAAGGTTGTGTAGAGTGTGTGTTTCCGATAGCATGTGTGTAACCCGCCCATGCTAGGAATGTTTAGGGGTTATTAGACCATCATTATCGCAGATCCTTAGGGGGGGGGGGTTAGGTTAATAAAGCATTTAAATAAATAAAAACTAAAGAAAAGAGAAATAAACGATCCTTAATAAGTGATTTTGGTGATCGATTTTTAAGGGGGTTTTTAGGACACGTGTCAACACATGAGAGGAGGTGAATTTTTATTTTCTATTTTGTTTTCTTTTTTCTCGTCATTTGGTAGCCTCGTCTTCTCCGTCGAAGAGAGCAAAGCGACGAGAGATCCTCCACCACTGATCCTCCACCACTGATCCTCTACCACAGATCCTCCGTCTTTCGTTGTCATCGTTCTCGTCTACTCCGTGACAGAGGAAGGATCGAAACCCACCACCGATCGAAACCCACCACCAATCGAAACCCACCACCAATGGAAACCCACCACCACCGACTCTCTCTCGTCTTCTCTGTCGCTCCTCACCGCTTCTCCTCCATCTTCTCTCCTCTTATCCGTCAGTAGAAGGATCGAAACCCACCACCGATCATCTGTCTTCTCTCGTTTCGATCCTCCTCACCGCTTCTCCTCTCGTTTCGTTCCAATCAAACCACAGACGACGACTCTGGCGGTCGCGATGGTGACTCCGATGCTGACTCCTCCGTCGCTTCTCGTCTTCTCCGGCAGAAGAAGGATGCAAACCCACCATAGACAACGCGTTCCATATCTGGTAATTAACTTTCTCACCCCATCCTTTTTCTTTCAATTTCATTCATCTTAATTAGTGTTTTAAAGATAATTTAGCTTGTGAACTGGTAAAGACTTGGCTCTGTATTTAAGAATCGAATTGTATTTAAGATGAATATCACTGGATAGCAATAACATAAGCGATTTGAGGTCATTTTGTTGGAAATTATGACATGTTTAAGGGTGATGTAAACAGCTTTACACATTCAGTTCTTCGACATGCAGACTGAAATTGAGACTGTTGTTGAGGTGAGTGTGCAAAACTTGAAATCATTTTCTTAATTGATTTTGCCGGATAGTAGTTAGGTTAATCAATGCTTGTGATGAATGCTGGTTAGAGTAAGGTTATGGATAGTGAATGGTTGATTTGATGAATGATGGTTAGAGTTAGGATTTGGTTAATCAATGCTTGTTAGGAGATGGTTAGGTAATAAATAAGTTAGATAGCTGTCTACTCAGCAACTCTAATCGACTGAAAGAGTAAAGACAGTGATGAATGCTTATGTGATGAATGCTTGTAGCAACAACTTTTTCTCTTTTCCTCTATAAAACCAGGGTTCTTTTTTCTCTTTTTCTCATCTTCCAACATCCTGAAACATATTTCTTATTCTTTCTCACTTCCTAGGATACGAATCCATATCTCCAGTCCACCAATTTTGTTGAGCTCTTGCAGAGTCAACAAGATCGTCACCTTCCCGAATCCTTGCCTTATGATTTTACTGAAACATCAAGCTTCTGTGAAGACTCACTTTCAAAGCGTAAATAAAGGAAGAAATGGTCTCCCTCTAATGATTGTGTGCTCATTAGCGCATGGTTAAACACCTCTAAGGATCCGGTAGTTGGCAATGAGCAGAAAGCAGGTGCTTTCTGGAAGCGCATTGCAGCTTACTTTGCAGCTAGTCCAAAGGTGGAAAGAGGTGAAGAACGAGAGGCTATTCAGTGTAAGCAAAGGTGGCAGAAGATGAACGATCTTGTTTGCAAGTTCTGTGGAGCCTATGCGGCTGCAACAAGACAGAAAACAAGTGGTCAGAGTGAGAGTGATGTTGTTAAACTGGCACACGAGATCTTCTACAACGATCATAAGATAAAATTTAACTTTCAACATGCTTGGGAGGAGCTGAAAAACGACCAGAGATGGTGTGCGCTTGCGAGTAGTAAGATTGATGGATCACAATCATCAAACGCTAAGAAGAGAAAGTGTGAGGATGGAGCACAATCATCAAGCTCTCAGTTTGATGATCAGCCAACCATACGTCCTCCTGGTGTTAAGGCAGTTAAAGGAGCTTCTGGTAAGAGAACAATAGAAGATCAGCAGGCTGTCGCTCAGTTTCAGAGTATGTGGTCTATCAAAGAGAAAAACTTGGCAGTGAAAGAGAGACTCTCGAAGATGGGACTTCTTGACAGTCTCATTTAAAAAAAAGAGCCACTCTCTGAATATGAAGAAGCTCTCAAGAAGAAGTTAATCACAGAGATGTTGGGTGATTAGTGTGTCTGTTTTCTCTATGTTTATGCTTAGGGTATTTTCAATATGTTTCATGTTATGTCTTTAAACTTTGGTCTATGTTTCGTGTTCTGTATTTCCTCTATATCTTTAAACTTTGGTCTATGTTTCTTTGCTATGTGATAAGTGAAATGTGATCCTGTTTCTATGTTCAATGTGATATGTGAAATGGTCTACAATGTGTAATGTTCTTATTTCTATGTGCAGGGAGACAAAGGCAAGTGAAGAGTGTTGTCCAAGTGCTCTTGTTGTCTCGTGCGCAAGAGAAGTCACTGTGAAGTCACAAGTGTTGTTTGGATGTATGTGTAATGTGTCACTGTGAAGTCACAAATGTTTGGATGTATGTGTCACTGTGGAGTCACAAGTGTTGTTGATCATGAGTAATTTTTTGTTTGCATGAGAAGTCACGAGTGTTGTTTTTTTCTTTCAAGTCACAATATGTTGTTGTTTTGTTTCAATCTCTATATAAATTGTTAACTCACTAAGCATTATATCACAAAACAAGTTTCAATCTCTCTTTCTTTGTCCTCCTCACAAAGTCATTCAAAACATTTTGATCATATTGATGGCATCTTCTTCTCATAACAATATTGATGAAAATTTTGATCAACATTTTGATCAAAGTTTCGAGAATTTTTCCATTCGTTATGGTGCTCACGAAGAACAAAGGAAAACAAGGAAAAAACGAGTTCATATCGAAAGAAATCGTGAAGAAGGCGATGTACGTTTATGGAACGATTATTTCAGTGATACACCAACATATCCTGAAAATCTATTCCGACGACGATTTAGAATGAACAAGCCATTGTTCATGCATATTGTTGATTGACTCTCAAATGAAGTTGAATTTTTTCGACAAAAGAAAGATGCTCTCAGAAGGCTCAGTCTCTCTCCACTTCCAAAGTGTTCAGCAGCCATCTGTGTCTTGGCATATGGTTGTGCGGCTGATACGGTCGACGAATACCTCCGGCTCGGTGAAACTACAACTCGGGCATGTGTGGAAGAGTTTGTGAAAGGAATAATATATTTATTTGGTGATGAGTACCTAAGAAGACCGGGAAATCGGCCAATTCATGCATCAACTGAGGGGCGCGGTCCCGATCAGTACATGCATTCGGACCCTGTGCTAAAACATACATCAACACAATTTTTATTCAAATTTCATACATCAACCAACTCGTTTAGGTCAATACATACTTTGACCGTGTTTCCGTTAGTCTAATTCTAACGGTGTCTTACGTGGATTTAACGCTTGATTACGTGGATTAAGAGGATAATTACGTGGCTTATTTGATGAAGATTAAAACAAAACGACACCGTTTTGGGCTCTTCACACGACGTCGTTTTGTTTCTTTCAGAGACAAAATCTCTTCTCTTCGTGGAAGTCGTGACAGAAGAAAAAATCGAAGCTTCAGAGAGAGAGAAGAGAGTAAAACCAGATTGAGAGAGAGAAGAGTTAAATCTGGTGTAAAGTGGACGATTTAAGAAGCTGAGAGCAAGAATAGGAGAGATCAATTGGAATGAGGTACGGTTGATCATATTCTCTGCGCAAATTATGGGTTTTGGGTTTGATCAAAAAATCAGTTAGGGGTCATCTAATGGTATATAGTTCTGTAATAGGATGATGAATATATATTAATTGTCGATTTTCTACGAAAGAGAAGAAAAATCCGAGAGCACACAAGGTGTTCGACGAAATGTGTCAATGAATTTTTTTTCATGATTTTCTCTGTAACTGATGTGTTGTGTAATTGTTGCAGTGGGGATATTACGTTTATTATAAACTATGACGGGAAGTTTGAGAATTTGGAAGGGTGTCTGACTTATGTTGATGGAAAAGTTCATTATCTTGAAGCTGCTCCTCAGTGTCTATTTGGTGGAATTATCTCGGCAGAGATTGTTGATATGTATGGGCAGCGAGTTTGGTACAAGCTTCCTTACGAAGGATTATCAGATTTGAAGGTGTTGTGTGATGGTGGTTTGAACTTCCAAAACATGTGTAATGCTACACAATGGGTAAGTACGGTGGAAGTGTATCTTGAGCACGAGGATGTAAACAATGAGGGTGAAGAGAGTGAATCAGATCAGCATGATAGTCAATCAGATCAGCAAAATGGTGAATCAGATCTTCAGGATGGTGTTGATTCTGGAATAGAAATGAATGAGGCCCGAGAGAATAGTGAACCTGACCCGCGGGAAGAGCGTGTAGAAGAAATAGTTGGTGAGTTTGTTGATGAGGAAGAGTACAATGAAGCTCATAGAGATACACCTCCAGTCTCGGATGATGAAGAAGGTGACTTCGAAAGTGGATATGAAAGATGGCGACGAGGAAGTGGAGAGTTGAAAATTATGCAGATTTTTGAAAGCATAAACGAGTTCAAGGAAGCTGTGTTAGAATATGCATTAATGGGAGGTTGGAATATCAAATACACAAGATGGGGTAATCAAATTAGCGAGGCAAAGTGTGCTGTAGTGGGTGAGATTCCTTGCACTTGGAGAATCTATTGTTCTTATGAGAAATCAGTGCATCAGTACATGGTCAAGTCATTCCAAGAAGATCATTCTTGCACCAAAGACGGGTATTGCAGGTTATTGACTGACAGTGTGATTGCTAAGCTTCTTATAAATGAGGTTAGACATGATAATGCATTGAAGCCAAGGAGCATACAAGAAATTATTCAAGACAGATACAACTTGACAGTGACACATGATATCGCTAGAAAGGCTCGAAAGAGAGCATTGGAGATGATAAACGAAGAGTTTGATGAGCAATTTGCAAGGATAAAAGACTATAAAGAGCAAATTCTACGGTATATTTTTTTTTTAAATTTTTTTTGTTCAAATATCTATTAAGTTTAGTTCTAACTTATTGCTTCATTATGTTTGACAGAACAAACCCTGGGTCGACGTGTGATCTTGTAACAATCATTAGAGACGATGGTGTTGAGATCTTCGACAAGTTCTATGTCTGTTTTAAAGCTCTCAAAACAATATGGCGAGCTTATTGTCGACCCATTATTGGGATTGATGGCTGCTTTATGAAATCTACTTCAAAAGGACAACTTCTTGCTGCTGTGGGAAGAGACGCAAACAATCAAATATATCCTGTCGCATGGGGCATTGTTCAAGTTGAGGACACTGAAAATTGGAAGTGGTTTATTCAAAGGGTAAAGTATGATTTAAACCTCCAAAATGGTCAAGGGTTCACACTTATCTCTGACAAACAAAAGGTAAGTTGAATACAGTTATTGTCTTAATTGTTGAATACAATATTTTCTTATTGTTTTCATTATTTACAGGGGCTTATAAAGGCTGTGGATGAAGAGCTTCCTCACATAGAGCACCGTATGTGTGCTAGACACGTATATGGAAACGTTAAGAAGCTACACCCCAACAAGCCTAAGTTTAAAAAACTGTTTTGGGCAGTGGCAAATAGCTTCAACGAGGGTGATTATAAAGCGGCACTTAAAGAGCTTAAAGCATTTGACTCTCAGATATATGATGACTTGATGGTGAGAGATCCTACAACTTGTACTCGTGCATTCTTCAGCACCACTTCTACTTGTGAAGATGGACTCAACAATTTCTCAGAGTCTTACAATAGCGGTCTGAAGAAAGCCCATTCTCTACCTTTAGTGGAAATGCTTGAGACCATGAGAAGACAAGCAATGGTTCGAATTGAGGTGAGGAAGAATAAATTGGTGAAGTATAGGAAGAAATATAGTGAAAAGGTTGCAAACACCATCACTGAAGAGGAGGAGAAACGCAAATGGTGTAAGAAAAGGACACCTGGTCCGAATGGTGTTTCGGAGGTCGATGAGAATAACACTTCTTACACTGTCAATATGGACAAGAGAACTTGTAGCTGCAGAAGATGGGACCTCACCGGGATTCCATGTCGTCATGCTTTAAAGGTGATTTTAGATAAAAAGCTTAATACCGAAGATTATGTGGCAGATTGTTACTTGACCACACTATGGAAGAAGCAGTATAGTGATTCAATCACTCCGGTTGAAGGAATGAAGTTCTGGAAGGATACTCCTGGTTCTCAGATTGAGCCACCACCAAGACCTCAAGAGAAAGGTCGTAAGAAGAATCCACAGAAGAGGAAGAAGTCGGTTCATGAGTCTCCAACAAAAGGGAAAAAAGTTTCAAGACACTTAAAAGTGATTCATTGTTCTCGATGTGGTATGGCTGGGCATAATGCTCTACACTGTAAGTATGATGGAGTGCCTAACAAGCCGAGAAAGACTTATCCAAGGAACAAGAAACATCCTTCACAAGAAGAGTCAATGTCATTTGACGATGGTGAAGCTCCGGGACCAAGCCAGCCAACACAAACATCCAACTTAAATGACTAACTTCAGGTTTGCTCTCCTATTTAAATTTTACGCATCATTACACTTGTGATGTTCTTGTAACAATAATTTTTTGGCTCTTTTCAGGTTCTCTTGCTACTATCAGCTTGTTTTGGTAACTTAGGTATGCTATATGTGTCTCAAGTATGAAGCGGCTTAGTCACACTATGTTGGTTTTTGTTGTTTTAGATGTTTCTCGAGGTGTGCTATATGTGTCTTAAGGTGTAACTTCTGATGTTATGATAATATTTTTTCTAAAACTTATATAACTCTTTTGTAAAATTGCTTATGTTATGATAATCTTGTGTGTTTAAATCAATTGATAATCTTGCAACTTCTTATATCACAACAAAAAAAATCATACTTCAAGCCGTTAAAGTTTAACATCTAGAAAAACAAGCAATCCGAGAAGCAAAAAACAAGCAATCCGAGAACCGATTCTGAGAATAAAAAACAAACAACCAAGCACACAACTACATAGCAAAATAATAATACAGAACCATCACTCCCACTCCACAAATTGCCATCTTCTTCAAGCTCTTCATGTCTTTCTCATACCCGTGAACCAATTCTTTCATCTCCTTCATCTCTTTCCCATATCCAGCTAAAGCATCAGCCAAATCTTCAATCTTTTTGTCATAACTTCTTATTACATCTTCACATCTCTGAGATTGAAGCTCCAAATTACCAATTTTTTCATCAAACAAACTCTTCATATCTTCAATTTCTTCTACAGCAGATTCATCCGTCCATTTAAACAAATGATTCTTATCCTACACAACAAATCGTTCACTATAGTTAACCAAACTAACTCAATCGATCAATCTTAAAACAAAGACAAAAATCAACCAAAGTCCAATTTTTTACCTCTTCGTTACCATTACGACAGCCATGGAAAAGTCTTCCTGGGTTTTTGATGGTTTTAGATGTAAAAATCTCAGCGGGTTCTCCACACTTCTTACAAAAACTCGGAAACCCTCTTTCTCTTTCAACCCTACGGCGACTCCAATTTGCGCTCATAGCTGTTCAGTTCTAACTCAATTATAAATCCTAGATATACATCAAAATCTTGACTGGAGACGAAATTGATAGAGTTTACCTGTACCATATGAGGAATTACGGTTAGATGAGGTAGACATTTGCTCTTCTCTCTCTCAATCTGGTTTCACTCTCTTCTCTCTCTCTCTGAAGCTTTGATTCTTCCTTCTGTCGAGACTTCCACGAAGAAAAGGTTTTGTCTCAGAAAAAAGAAACAAAACGACGTCGTGTGAAGAGCCCAAAACGGTGTCGTTTTGTTTTAATCTTCATCAAATAAGCCACGTAATTATCCTCTTAATCCACGTAATCAAGCGTTAAATCCACGTAAGACACCGTTAGAATTAGACTAACGGAAACACGGTCAAAGTATGTATTGACCTAAACGAGTTGGTTGATGTATGAAATTTGAATAAAAATTGTGTTGATGTATGTTTTAGCACAGGGTCCGAATGCATGTACTGATCGGGACCGCGCCCCTCAGTTGATGCATGAATTGGCCGATTTCCCTAAGAAGACCAAGACCCGCTGATCTTCAACGTCTACTTAATATTGGTGAGATTCGTGGATTTCCCAGGATGATAGGAAGCATTGATTGTATGCATTGAGAGTGGAAGAATTGTCCCACCGCTTGGAAAGGTCAATATTCACGTGGTTCGGGAAAACCCACAATTGTTTTAGAGGTGGTTGCTTCGTATGATCTATGGATATGGCATGCGTTTTTTGGACCTCCAGGTACCTTAAATGATATCAATGTTCTAGATCGCTCACCTGTTTTTGATGACATGATACAAGGTCAAGCTCCGGCAGTAACTTTCTCTGTCAATGGAAGAGAGTATCATATGGCTTACTATCTCACCGACGATATTTATCCGTAATGGGCAACTTTTATCCAATCTATTCCAACACCACAAGGGCCGAAAGCGGTTTTATTTGCTCAACATCAAGAAGCTGTCCAAAAAGATGTCGATCGTGCTTTTGGAGTCTTGCAAGCTCGCTTTCACTACAGGAAATATGAATTTTGATAGCAGTAGATGATAGTGTGTTTTGCTTTGGTGTTATGGTTGACATACCCCTTAAATTTAGATAGCGTTTTTTAAAATGCAAATGCTATGTTTGGTTGGTCCAATTTCAATTCTTCACACAATTATTAGAAATGTAGTATACATAGCATTATCGATTTTGAAACGTCATGCATAACTAAGGCGGGAAAATAATTAATTTTCCCTCTTACCCTCATTTTAGTTTCCCTCTTACTCTATTTTATTTCTCAACCATCCCTAAAACTTAAATATTTTTTTATTTTAGTTTCAGCCCTAAACTTATATATTTTCTTATTGTGATTCAAATCTTAAGTTTAAGTTCAAATTCAATATTTTAAAAAAAAAGCAAGTTCAATAACACATTAAACTTAAAACTTAATCAATTTGCCTCAAAAATCTATATATATCCATAACATTTAAAATTTCTAAAATTCGATATAACAAATAAACAATGAAGAGTTAGAATTATTTTATTTATTTTTCTGTTTCTTCTTTCTTAAATTTCATTTGGTTAAGAAAAAAAAATCATATGGATAACCCTAATGATTAATATTAACCATTGATTACAAATGATCTAATGGACCAAAATGCTTCTCAACACTTCTCAGATCTGTAGCATCTCCTTTCTAGCTTTCTCTACGCTCCTAGCTCCATTCCTCTTCGAAACAGCATCGACAGCTCCTACCGCGTCGCACACATCCAATCTCCGGTGAATTCCTCCGGCTGTTCCCAACGACCCGTAAAGCCTCTTCCTTTATACCTCACCGGCAAAGGAAGCCCCTCTTTCATCACCGAGACGAACCTCTTTCATCAACGACCTGTTGTAAAAAGATCACGATCGCAACTTGTGTGTGAGAGAGATATTGAAGAGATTCAGATATGGCTTGGTTAGCTAGATCCATCGCGAACTCACTCAAGCTCGACGAGGACGACGACGATGTCGAGAAGCCACAGCCTGGTGATGATGAGTCCGCTCAGAATCAATCAGTGTCGGAGTCACAGTCTCCTCGAGGAGTTAAGGAAGACATCTCGGAGCTTACCAAGACCTTGAGAAGCCAATTCTGGGGTGTAGCTTCGTTCCTCTCGCAACCGTCTCCATCTCCGGATCTCCAGGGGAGAGAAATCATCAGAGTCAAGATCATGCGGCGGAGGAGGACGAGGACGAGGATCTGATCGCTGGGATCTAAACTCAGTCAACACGGTGTCTTGCTTCTCTCCACTCCTCAAGTAACTAGTAGCATCTGAGGTTTCATGGGATGTAAAGTTTAGCTGATGTGATTCTTGTGTTACTCGAAGCAAGATCAATGTTATCTCACGAGTTACAGAAAATAAACAGAGCACCTGTGGAAGCAGCAGAGAGAGCTATGTGGTTCTGATATCTTATGGGAACCTCTGTTTCAAGAAAGATGGCCCTTGTTGTCCACTTTTGATGGAGCTACAATACTCTGTTTCCTGATGCACTAACCGATTATGAAACTTCTCAGGTAGAGGGAGTTACACATCTCCATATATTCTTGTTTATTTCATATTCAAGTACTTTTAGAGTTTTATTTCTACTTTTGAAGTTTGATTTGAGTAGTTCTAAGGTTTATTTATGTTTATTCTGTTCTAAACATGTTTTTAGGAATGGAGAAGAGGTTACGTGATGCAGCACATAGAAATGGCATCTAGAGCTTCCAAGGTGATTGTGTTTGTTACCGAGTGGCCTGCTGCGTTATCTCTAGAGGCTTGTGTCAATGTTCTGGGATCGTTTAGGTGATTCACTGGTAATGGGTCCACACAAGAACAAGAAGAAAGGATGATCCGGAGATTGATCCTTTTGATTCTTAAAACTGAAAAGTTCTTGTCTTTATAGCTAAAAAATCAATATGTTTTGTACCTATTTAGAAACTTGGAGAGATGGTTATGATAATGTATGAGAATGTTATATGATAAAAAGAAAATCTAGTACTAATAACAAATTAGAAAAAAAAGTATTTTTTACCTCAAAATCTAAACCCTAAACATACCCTAAACAAGAATAATATTTTTTTCTCAAAAAAAAATCTAAACCCTAAACATACCCTAAAAGGATAAAAAAGATAATTTGAGTTTTGATAAAAAAAAATATTTTATATATAATATTTTAGAGGTGTATATCCTAAACTCCAAAACTCAATTCTAAACCTCATATCAAATTTTAAACCATAAATTCAAAATTTAACTTCAAACCACATCCAAAATCTAATCATAAATCTAAATTCTAAACCTCAAACAATAAATTTTTAAAAAAATTGATTTGTAAAGAACATTTGTTTATGATTGTTCAATAAATTTGAAATTTCATAATAAAATAAAGATTATGTTTATCAAATCTCTGTATCACATCCAAATTATATTTATTAATTATTTATTTTTGTTTTATTAGAGTGAATTATATTTATTAATGATTTTAAAAGCATTAATTAATAAATAAATATTTTTTTTTACTTTAATACGATAAAAAGAAAATCCAACACTAATAATAAATTAGAAAAAAATTACCTTAAGTTCTAAACCCTAAACATACCCTAAACCTTAACTACACATCTCAAGCCCTATATCTTGAATTTCATTTTATTCATAAATCTTCTACTTTAAACATTTTAATCCAAACACTCAAATATCATACATAAATATTCAACTTTAAAAATTATAATACAAACCCTACATATACCCCTAACCCTACTTATAGCTCCAAACCCTATATCATTCCAAACTCTATACAAGAAGTATTAAATCATAACCTTTTAATTTTATCACACTTATTTTATACTAAATGATGAAACTAAACAAATTATAAAATTTAAATAAATGAGTATATTCATAATATAACTTCAATCCCTAAACTCCTAACCACATACTTCATATTGATCTATATCATAAGACATTAAATCTAAATTTTTAATATTTTAGTCAATCACACAATTTTAAAATTTAAATAAAAAATATAGATAAAATACAGATAAAAAGTTTTAAATTATGATATCAAATTATTTAAAGTTTAAATAATTTTACAACAATTATAAAGAAAAAAGAAGATAATATTTACTTTTTTTTCTGAGCCATTGATTGATTTTTCAATCAAAGATCCAAAATCAATCTCCTATCTATCTTCACCTTTGTTTTCTATTGGTTGGACTCGGATCACCTTCTTGACCGTTAGATGATACTCAATCAACGCTTGAGATTTGTCTCCCTCTTTTTCAATTATTTTCTGAGAGAGAGAGAGAGAGAGAGAGAGAGAGAGAGAGAGAGAGAGAGAGAGAGAGAGAGAGAGAGAGAGAGAGAGAGAGAGAGCTAGAGAGAGAGAGAGAGAGAGGGAGGGAGAGAGGGAGGGAGAGGGAGAGAGAGAGAGAGAGAGAGAGAGAGAGAGAGAGAGAGAGGCGATGGGTAAAGAAATCGACGCCATAGCAAACCTCGGCTCCTTCTCTTCCTCTTCCTCCGCCGTACAAGCCAAAAGGTTCCAATCTAACCTAGAACGCAATCGGTCGGCCAGCTCCCTCTGGTTCAGTCTAATCAGTCTCTTTCAACCGTCGACGAAACCGCGATGCTCGTCACCACCACCATCGCTTCTCAGATCCGTCTTCACCAGAGTCGCCACCACCACTGTGACGCTCATCATAACCACCACTGATCACTTCTCTGTCTCTCAAGCTATGCCTCTCATTCTCTCTGTGTTTTTTTGGGTTCTTGTTACAGTAAAGTTTTATGCTTTATATGGTCCGATTTGAAGTTAAAGTTTGTTTCTTTAATTTTTTTGTTCCTTGTAAAGGTGGTGGTCGTGACTCGTGAGGAAGATCTGGTGTTGTGCAGAGGAGATGTCTTGAACTCGCCTCCGTCGAGACTCACACGAATATTGCAGTCTCTCACTGGAATGCCAAGAGCATCCTTTGAAGGTATTGTGAGAGTAAAAACTGAGACTTTCTTCTTCTCAGAGTTTTGCTTATATCTACTGACTCTGTAGCAGCGTTATCATTCTCTCTGTGTTTTGTTCTTTGCTTGACTTTTCTTTCTGGTTTGTTTCAAACTCGATAGTAATTGGTGGGGTTTCTGTGTATTCATCCTAAGAACTTGATTATTCAGGTTGTTGGAAGATAAAGTTAGTTTCTTTACTATGAACTTTTGCTGTCTTTAGGAACCTCTGTTCAGTGTTTGGTTCTGCAAAAGGGTTGTCTTTTTCATTTTAATTCAATTATTAATTTTTCCGATTGAAGTTGAACTGAGATTGTGATTTGAAGTTGGAGATATTGTTGATGTTTAATCTGTGTTTTTCTCTCTACAGATTCCCAAGGCCCCATGGGAGATTCTATCACACAGCAGGATTATGCATCTTCCCCAAGTTGCTTCATCAAAACTTGCTCATTCTACCATCACAAGCAAAACATGTACTTTACTATAGAGAAGATGAAGAATCGCCTTGGTATGTTGTTATCAGAGCACCAGCGAGAGGATATCATGAACTCGAGACAGAGGAGGACGTTGTCGGAGCACCATTACCGCACATGAATTTGATGATGCAACGCAATTGTCTGATGAGGAAAGTTTTTGTATTAGGGATGATTGTGATGGAATTATAGTTGCTGATTAATTTTGTTTGCATGGAAAATTTGTGAGAATTGAGTATATTTTTTTGGAATATTTTAATTTTCTTTGAAATTTAATTAGAATAAAATTTCATTTGACATTTTTTGATTCTGTATTATTTTTAAAATCAAAATATTAAATAAAATTTGTTATAAACAAAATGAAACAATTACATATAAAAAATACAATGAAATATTCAAATATTGCTATTGATAGAAGACGACAATAGTAATTACAAATTACTATAGTAAATTAAACAAAATCTATAGTTAAAAAGTTATAATATCATTTTCGCGACGCTATAATAAAAAATTACAATTGCATAACGTGAATTGCTATTAATAATTAAATATCAATAGCACATAGAAAAACTGCTATGCAATGTACGAGACCTATTATCGCGGGCGATATTGGAGCGCTTTCTACAATGCTATGGTAATGTGTGATAGCGCTTTAGCGGTGCTATTAAAACCCTTATTTCCTGTAGTGTTTGCCATTGTTAAAAATCCAGCACTTTTTTGGGATAAAGTCAAAATTGGAAAGATTATGCGAGCATGTATCATACTCCATAATATGATAGTAGAAGACGAACGAGATGGATACACTCAATTTGATGTTTCAGAGTTCCAACAAGGAGAAGACAACGGAAGTTCACATGTCGATCTCACGTATTCTACAAATATCCCTACAAATATCGCCAATATGATGGGTGCTCGAACTAGAATTCGTGATAGACAAATGCATCAACAACTTAAAGCTGATTTGGTTGAACATCTATGGCATAAATTTGGACGTAATGAAGACAACAACTAAGCTCCGATGTTTATTTCAAATTATTCTCGTTTATTTAATCTTTGTTTTTATGTTTTTATTTTAAAATCTATGTTAAAATGTTATATTTTAATATATTTTATATAATTTATAAATTTTATGTTTTAAAAAATGTTTAGTAATTGTTTTTTTTTAAGAAACAAACTACCATTGGAGACACAAAATCAAAGAGTTTCTTAACTAAGTTTCTTAAACCCACTAAGTACAATTATATACTTAAATAATCATTAAGAAACTCTAATTGGTTTCTGTGGATAATGGTGCTCT
This sequence comes from Moricandia moricandioides, assembly GCA_905132885.1. Lineage (NCBI taxonomy): Eukaryota > Viridiplantae > Streptophyta > Magnoliopsida > Brassicales > Brassicaceae > Moricandia > Moricandia moricandioides. The sequence continues at coordinate 23,074 of CAJHQQ010003617.1, forward strand.
TAGTGTTTCCTCAGCCTTGTACCCAGCGGGTTCAAGGAAACTCCTTATGCGCTGGATCTGGAAGCCTCAGAGTGATGGGGTCATGGCCTAGGTGTTAGTGTTACACGACGGTGTAATGTGGCAGTGACGCGATGAGCTGTGAGCGGTCGCGCGGTGACCTGATGGACTGTGGGCCGCGGCCGGTTGAAAGTTCCTTCTTCTTGTGGATTTGGTAAGGAGATAGGATATTGCCGATAGAGAAGAACATGAAGTCACCAGGGCCCGAGTTAGAATGTTGTGTTGTGTTAGAGTGTCGTAGAGGGTTATGTAACCCTAGAGTAAATGTAGCACCGAGATACGGTGTAACGAGTTAGATTAAAGTCGTAGTTAGTCGGAATATTATGATTATGATTGTATTTGGCGTCTGGTTGATTTCCTTTCAGATTTTGTAACATTGAGACCTAATTTTGGGTTAGGTACTAGAGCAGGCTTGGTGTCTCTTTGGTTAGTGTAAACCCAAAGTTGATTGCTATATTGTTTGAATGATTCCTTGTGAAGGGTGATGGATATTAAAAGCTATGCGGTATCATTGGTTGGCTGATCATGTTCTTATCTGATTGTTGGTCGCCGGTTAATGATACTTGTATAGTCTAAGTATCTAACACTACATGAGTACTGAATTCAAGCATATATATGGTTAACTAGGTATTGGTTGTTGACTTGTTTTCATGCAGGTTCCCGTTACTTGACATTGGATCATGGCAGGAGGCTAAGTCTAACTTAGAAACGGTTTGATTAGATAGTAAATTGTGATTGATTGTTTAGCCATAGATTTTATTGCTTGCTAGGCTAGATTGATTGTTATTTTTGGTTGTTTGTGTTATTTACTAGATTGCGGGTAGAGGCCACAAGCTCACTAAGTGACAGTAGGTTACTCATCCAACTTCGTTGTCCTTTTTGCAAGTAGCTTTAGTAAGAATGGTCGGATAGCTTGGTGATGGACGTTAGGACCACCAGAGTAAATTTTCATGCCTTTTGTAAACGGTCCAGTCTTGAGTATTTCAATGTATAGATATTATTTGAATTAATAAAGTAATTGTTTTATGTGCGCATCATGAGTACTCTTATATTTGACTAGTCAGTCTAACACAACGTTAGGTCTTGGTATGGGTTGAAAAGCCTTAGGCCTTGATCTAACGGAAATGCTAACTCTTTGTACGGGTTGCAAAGCCTAAAGAATTGATTTAGCGGGGCGTGTTAGTGGATGAACTGGTCTAGGTTGCAGAGTAAGTTCTATGACTCTGATAAAATTGTCCCTAGCCCGTCACGTAGCGCTTCCGGACCATGGTGTTGGGTTGGATGGTCAGTTATGTTCTTGTTTCATTGTTGGCTGGCCGGTTGGCTCATTTCTTCTCTAAATCATGGGTGGTGGTTGATCAATCGTTCATGTTTTTGTTTGATTGTTGGCCGGTTGGTCGAACATATGTCTAGGACGGTTTGGGGGTGTTACAGAGGTGGTATCAGAGCATGGTTTCATCCATGCTTCCGGACACATGATTTAATATGTTTTCAAATATTTTATCGAGTCAAAAGGAGTCACAAAAGGCATTAGGGAAACCAATCACGTCCAGCGATTGGATTTATTGGTTTAAGAACTAGGGTTGAGAAAGTGGAATCTAGAATTGCTAGGTTGCTGGGATAAAATTGTTAGGTTGCTGGTTAGCATTTTGATAATTGATTAGCATTGCGTTTAGGTTTTTGTTAGTTTTTTTTGGGTTAGTTGTTGACTAACTTGCATGGGAAGGGAAGTGTTCTATCGAGTTCCAGATAGTAAGTGTGTTCGTTGATCAGAACTTTAAGGATGGAAACCTTAAAGGGAAGAGAGTTCAAAGCCAAGAACCCAAAGCCAAAGAGAAAGAGTGAAGATAGGTTCAGAAGGACTGGAGAGTGGTATGGACTGGAAATATGGTGAGGAACAAGACATCGTTGGGAAAGCACTTCATTAATATTTGGGAAAAGGAAGATCGAGAAAAAGGGTTGAGTAGTCAGGAACAACGATGTTATATGAGGACAAGATAGTATCATTGGAAATGAGAGTGTTATGGTAGAGTAAAAGCAAGAAGACAACTCAGTGATCATTCAAGTGAAGAGATACTGAGACGATTGTGGCAACCTGGAGGAGCAAACTCAAGGGACAGTGGCAGGCAAAGAAAAGATTTATGAAGATGAGTTGAGAATGAGTGAAGCATGGGAAACCAAGAAGTAAAGAAAGGAAAAGATTCAAGACCAAGGGAATGCTATGGAATGTATCAAGATAGAACGAGTTCAGAATCAGGAATCAGGAATAAGGATGGAGATGAGCCGACCAATAAAAAATCAAATAATCTAGACCGCGAGACGATGTAATCTAAGGACGAATTTTTCATCAAAGAGGAGCATGTCATGAAGCTGAGCATTTGGACATCTAAGAATTCGAGGACGAATTATATTAAGGGGGGAAGTGAGAATGTAGTAACCCTACCTAAGGGGTAAAATGGTCAAGATTGACAAGTTGGAATTTGGAGCCAAGCTTTTGGGGATCAAAGTATGATGAGGAATGTTGAGTTTTGGTCATATAAAAATTGAATTAAATCGAAGAAAATAGAAGATTGGTCGAGCATCAACTTGTTGGTCTTTCATGATACTTGAGCATGCTGACTGCCATGTGGAGCACAAGGTGCCTCCGTGCATGCGACCGGAGCCATGCGGACCAACACACATGCTACCACCAACCTGAAGCTGGTTGGCTGATGTCTCCAATAAAACGCCACGGCCCCCATATTATTTATTCACACCTATACCACATCAAAGCACCTTAAAATGTGAGAGAAAAATTAGAGAAATAAAGCAAGAGTTTCCGAGCTTTTTCGAGAGTTTTAGGGAGTTTTCGAGGTTAGTTTCTCTATCGATTTTGAGTCAACGCCTAGAGAAGGTTCTGCTCGAGTTGGGTTCAGTCCAGACCAGTATAAGGGGATTTTCTGTCCAAGTCAAGATTAGTCCAGTCCATTCAAGACGTCAAGGTTGGGTTTGGCCAAGTCCTCTCGATCAACCAGCTGCTTATCGGCATAAAACACTATAATTTTGTTTTGTGTGAATTTCGTTGGAAATTTTGGATAGTTTATGTTTATTTTTGAGTTCCACTTGGAACCTAGGATATATCAAGTATTCAAATAGAGTATAATGCTCACGTTATTGCATGGAGTTCTTGGGTTATTTTATTAAATCAGACTCAATTTATAACGGGCTAAGATGAGATAAATGGAATTAAGACTGAGTTAATAACCTAACTAGGACTAGGGGTAGAATGCATCATATTTTATATTCTTGCGTGTTGATATGGTCGAGTGTAGGTTCCTGTTATCTTTAAAGATAGTTTCGTAGCAGGAGGTCCAACTATTTGGGTAACAGTTTGATTGAGTAGATTGCTTGTTATATTAATTAAATGCATGCTTGTTTAGTTGATATTGTTGATTGAGGTTAGTCAGCTCTTAGTAAGGGAGCGACTAACTAGTTAAGTTGTTTAGTTATGATATTGTTTTTTAGTTGTTTAGATGTTAGTACTAAGGGTCTTAGGCCATATAGGCCGGACTACTAGTACTATTGGTTAGTGTTGAGTATACTTAGGTATTGTGGAACTTATGTCTGTAGGCTAGGTTCTGGAATAAGCTTTGTTGACTGTGTGTTTCCGATAACCCGCCCATGCTAGGCATGTTTAGGGGTGATTAGTGTTTCCTCGGCCTCGTATCCAGTGGGTTCAAGGAAACCCCTTATGCGCTGGATAGGGAAGACTCAGAGAGACGGGGTCATGGCCAAGGGATGAGTGTTACACGACAGTGTAATGTGGCAGTGATCCGATGGACTGTCGGCTGTCGCGCGTTGACCCGATGGACTCTGGGCCGCGGTCGGTTGAAATTTCATTTTTCTTGTCTTTGTGGTAAGGAGATAGGATATTTCCGATAGAGAGGAACACGAGGTCAGCAAGGCCCGAGTTAGAGTGTTGTGTTTTGTTAGAGTGTCTTAGAGGTTTATGGAACCCTAGAGTAAATGTAGCATCGTGATATGGTGCTACAAGTTAGATAAAGTCGTAGTTAGTTGGAATATTATTATTGTGATTTATTTGGCGTTTGGTTGATTTTCTTGCAGGTTTCTAACATTGAGACCTAATTCCGGGTTAGGTACTGGATTAGGCTTTGTGTGTCTTTGGTTAGTGTAGACCCGAAGTTGATTGTTATATTGTTTGAATGATTGTTTGTGAAGGGTGGTGGATATTAAAATCTATGCGGTATCGTTGGTTGGCTTATCATGTTCTTGTCTGATTGTTGGCCGGCCGGTTAATGATACTTCTATAGTCTAAGTATCTAACACTACATGAGTACCGAACTCAGGCATATATATGGTTAACTAGGGATTGGTTGTTGACATGTTTTCATGCAGGTTCCCGCTACTTTAAGTTGAATCATGGTAGGAGATTAAGTCTAACTGAGTAACGATTTGATTAGATAGTAAATTATGATTGATTGTTTAGCCTTAGCTTTCATTGCTTGCTAGGGCTAGATTGATTGTTATTTTGGGTTGTTTGGGTTATTTACTAGGTTGCGGGTAAAGGCTGCCAGCTCACTAAGTGACATTAATTTACTCATCCAACTCCGTTGCCCATTTAGCAGGTAGCTTTAGTACGGATTATCTGATAGTTTGGTGATGGACATTAGGACCGCCGGAGTAGATTTTCATGCCTTTTGTGAACAGTATTTTGGCTACGTGTTGAGTTGACTCGATTTGGCATTAGGCAGTGCCCAGTCTTGAATATTTCATTGTATGGGTATTTTTGAATTAATAAAGTAATTATTTTATATGCGCATCATGAGTACTCTGATATTTGACTTGTCCGGGTCTAACAGAACGTTAGGTCTTGGTATGGGTTGAAAAGCCTTAGGCCTTGATTAACGCAAACGCTAACTCTTTGTACGGGTTGCAAAGCCTTAAACCTTGATTTAGCTGGACAAGTTAGTGGATGAACTGGTCTAGGTCGCGGAGTAAGTTCAATGACTCTGACCGTATTGTCCCTAGCCCGTCTCGTAGCGCTTCCGGACCATGGTGTTGTGTTTGACGGTCAATCATGTTCGTGTTCGATTGTCGGCTGGCCGTTGTGCTCATTTCATCTCTAAGCCTGGGTAGTGGTCGATCTATCAGTCATGTTCTTGTTTAATTGTTGGCCGTTTGGTCGGCCATATGTCTAGGACGGTTCGGTGGTGCTACAGCCCCGGCCTTCCGATTCCTGCCTGGAGAAATCCCTCCTCATATTCTTGTTCCATTCTTGCTTCCGCTTCCGGTTTTGAGCTTCCAGGTCAAGTGGTTTTTCATGCCTTAGGATAAATTGAAATCTTCCTCAATATAAGGTAACCAGCTTAGGCAAGAAGGAATCTTCCTTATTCCGAGAGAAAGAATAAGTATTCTAATATATATAGCCATCCTTAAGAAAAATGGAAATATTCTATTATCTAAAGCTATAATGAATATTTTCAAATCCAAAGAGAGAAGCACAACCTCTACTATAAATATAGTTTTATTAAACCTTTTCACACCTAGTTGACACATCCATATACAGAGCTCACAATTTCTACAGCTGCCAAGGCACGAATTCACACCTAGAAGACTATCTTCATTGACATGCCTATAACAGGAAAATCCATGCGATAACTAACAAGGAGATGAAGTTCTATGCTCATTGCAGTACGTCTACAACTCCATCTACTGGTTCAAGCGACAATGTTCTCCCTGCAGAAGGAACACTCCATGCTCACTCAAACACATTGACACACCATGCTCATTGAAGCATATGGACTAGTCTACCATTTGATCCATGTGCCCTCTAAACCAGATGACTCCTATCAACTAAAGAGGCATGTGCTAACAAGGCTACGTACCCACTAGGCCGTGTGCCCACTAGGCTACGTTCCCACCAGGCTAAGTGCCCATTTAGGCTACGCGCCTCCAATAATATGAAGCACGAATGGCTTGATCCCTCACTGAAGGGTACATAGGCAATCCCCACTGAAGGATGCAATTATAAATCCAAAAACCTTCCATGGTTTCATGACTCAGAGCCCAGAAGATACTTTTGGAATCAGGAACCATCAACTATAGAGTAGGAAGACCATGCGGCCTTCACTATAGATAGGCAGATCCTGCCTAATGATCCATTTCTCATGCTGCTACCAACTTATTCATGGAAAATACTGATACATACCTATATGGCATTAATCCTTAAGCAAGATCTCCCGATTTATCAACAATTAAAGCAGGAGAATGCACTACAATGACATATCTCCTTCTCCATATCCTTCTATAGAGCTAAGCACGAATCACGTACACAAAAATCCCCAAACAAAACATATCGCCACAAGGCAAACCAGACTGTCCCTCTACATCTTGTCGCCAGCAGGCGATGACCCGGGCCAGTCCTCATCGCCAGCTTGCAACAATACTGTCTCTCCGAGTCTCATCACCAGCAGGCGACGAGACAGACCCGTCCTTGTTGGCGACAAGACTCTGGGATACAGTCTCTTCGCCATAGTCTCGTTGCCAGGAGGCGACGAAACGGACCAGTCCTCATTTCTAGAAGGCGACGGGACGGACAAGTCCTTGTCGCCACTGTCTCTCCGAGTCTTGTCACCAATAGGCGACGACTCAGCCTCTTCCTCGTCGTCAGCTGGTGACCAAGCCTCATTCTCCTTGCCACCATCAATCTCACATTCGTCTCAATTAAACTATCTTTTGTTTCGTCTCGATTGGAATTACCGTTGAAATTTTACAATAAAGTAACAAAGACTTGTTTTCTGGTAATATCATGAATCAATGGTATAAAACGATAACGGTTAACTTAAAACCATTTTTATCCCGACTATACGATTGGTTCTCATCATACTATGGAATCATCATCGTACCGAGGGTGATTTCTCCAAAAGAAATCGTAAAAAAATGTTTAAGTCAAAAAATGACCCAAAATGGTTTAAAATGCGGCCAAAGCTCACTTATGATATCTGACGGGAATGAGCCCAAACTACAATGACGGATTACTTGATTTTAGTGGAAGATAAATGGAAAAGAAGATAAATGTTAAGTTCCGTAGATAATCATGAAGATCAAAAAGATAAAGAAGTATTTCCAAAATAAGATAGAATCGATTAAGGGGCAGAAAAGGAAAGGCGACCGATCTAGGAGTCACACATAAGGAGAGACAAGGCAAAGAGCACGAGGACACAGAAAAAATCACAGGAGACTTAGCACTTTGAGCAATTTAGGCAATTTAGACATTTTCGTCTCTTTTATCTAGCTACGACTCAGCTAGGTCTTAAGGTCTTAGGAGGTTCGAACTAGAGAACAAGCTGACAGCTCTTGCAGCCAAGGTTTTTTCACATGTTGTAACGTTCATACGCAGATTCTGAATAAAATCATTCTTGCTTTTCTCTTTATCTTGATTTATTTTTCTTTGTTCCTTATTTTGATTACTTGTCACTGGCTTAGAAGATTTCCAGGACCTCAAGGAAAGGTTTTCTTGACTTTCCTCCGATAACTAAAATACACAGTGCGAATTTTGGTTATTAAATGAGCACCCTATGGACCATTGAGAAGTTTAAGGATTTGGTTTCAGACCATTGACAGGAGGGTTTTTATTTATTTCACTGCAAACTCTATCAAATTAACCCTACGAACTACTCTTGCCAAAAGAGGTCAAATTGTAGTATTTAGGGATCGAATCCACAAGGAGCGTGGGAACACAATAAACTCAACACAGTCACGATTAAGCTAGGAAAATAGATTAATAAGTAGTAAATAAACTATAGCAGATAATTGATTGATTGTAAACAATAATAATATATAGTTAGATCTAGGGTTTCAGGCAAGCGTATTATAGAGGATAGAAGCTAAGGGTATCAATCATAGAACTCGATATATAATGTAAAAGACGACCAGCTCTCGGTGCGAGTCTAATCTATTGACTAAGTCCGATGTCTCAGCTCTCGCTTGTTGACATTAAATGACCGTCGATCGATGGAAATGATCCTGCGTCGATCGATGGTCGCTTGAGACAAGCTTTATGACCTAATTCAATAAGTTCACTAAATCAACTCTCGTTTGTTTCTAGCAACCTAGCTCAACAGGATTAATTCTAGTAGTTAGCTACTCTAGAACACAAGAAATAAACACAATTCTATTGATATATCTAATAATTACCCTAGCAATTCTATTGTTTTGCTAATTCATCAATACCATTAATAAACCCCAAACCTAACAACATATCTACTCAGACATGATCTTTCTCACATAAATCATAGATGAATAGAATAGAAAGCAAATAAAGAACGAAAGGAATTCTATGAGGACTCTGAAGAAGTTCCTCCCTTCTCTCCTAACCCTAGAACAATAGATAGAATAAATCTTGGTGCCTAAGCAATGGCATAGAAACATATAAATAGGGTTTTAGTTCGTCCATGGATATTTTGGTAATTTGTGATGGCTTCTGGGGTTAAGTCGGCCATAAAAAAAGTGGGCCTGTCTTCTGGGATCACCGTTGATCGACACTCATTTATCTTCTCAACAGCTTCCTCTCGTGAGGCAGACAGACTACGCTTCAGTAAATCGGGCATAACTTGAGATCTAACCTTCAGATGGACCTCAAACCGGTGGAATTGGAAAGCTTACTCAAATATATATCTTATGTAAAAATATCAGCTAAATAGAACCGTATGAATTTCTCCATACATAGCTCAACATATGACGCATCTGTGCAGTTCTGCATCTCTAAACTCTAGAATCACCAAAGTTCTCCAGAACGTACCGGAACCTGAAAATTCTCTAAAACATACTCCAAACACATATAATAGACTCTAAATAGGGCTGATATCATGGCACGATAGTGGTAAATATCAGTCCCTATCAACTCCCCCAAACTTAACATTTTTGCTTATCCTCAAACAAACAAAGCCTGTGAAAGAGGTTTTGAAAAGCGAGGACTCACATAATGTCTAAGTATAACTGTCACCTTAATTTATTGCAGCAACATCCTATCAAGTCAATCACAGGGAAACTTCATATACCCTATCCTAGTATAGCAACCAAATCCATTCTACCAACAACTTAGCAAATACTAGTTTGACTCGCTCATCTACTGATTTCATTTCTTTGCATAAAATAAAAGTGCATGATTTACCTTAGGAGTATCGATCAAAGGACACATGGACTCTTACCTCTATAAGTATCTGAACACACATGTATTATTTTCAGATCCATTTCCTCTCTCTCTTCTCACTTCTTTTGAGTCAATGTCTCCCTTCTTTTGAGGGTATCATTTTATTTTTTTAATTGACTGAGATATTTGGATAGGTTTCCATGAATCAAGCCCTAATGGTTGTAGCCACCAGATAATGTTCACTTCTTTTTGACCTTTATCTCTTTCTAGGATCATATGAATCAAGCTTTAATGGTTGTAGCCACCAAATCCTGTTCGACTCCTTTTTTTAATCTGAAGGGGAGAGAGAGAGAGGAATCAGAAGCACACGGACTTTTACCTTCCAGACTTGCAGAAGGAATCCGATCCAGTGTATACCAAATCCCAAAGCAAGCAAATAATGTCAGGATTAGTGTTGGAAATCAGCTTCAGTTCCTTCAAACTTTCTTAAGCAAGTGTGATATAGTGGCATGATGATCCAATTTGATATCTCTAGTAATCTCTGCAAACAACCTTCTAGGAATTGTGCTAAAGTGTGGTTAGTCAATAATAAATATTGATCATAGTCTTCTTCTTGACTCAATAAAACTTTTTTGAAAAACTTATATACATATATATAGTAAATAAGACACAAAACAAATAAAATAGCATCAGCAAACCTCCCCCAGACTTAAATTACACTGTCCCCAGTGTAATCCGTCCTAGATTGGTTAGGAAAAAACATATCATAAGTAAATAGCTTAAGAGAGAAACTCGATACCAGAATTTATAAAAGAGTGTCGATCGATAACAGATGGATGGTGTCGACCGATGGTCATGATACATGGTCGATCGATGTTCATTCTTTAGTGTCGATCGATGGTACACCTGAAGTTTCTACTCTGTTTTTTTTATAGAATAAATGTAGAAAATAAAACTCAAAATAAAACACAATATCAGTAAACCTCTCTCAGACTTGAACAACACTATCACCAATGTTATACAGTCTCAGATTGGTGACGAAAATAAATCATAAGGACCAATTTTAACAAGGAAAAACGATATACCTACTTGTTGATGTGACCGTCGATCGACACAGTTAAGTGTCGATTGATCGATACTAGGGTTACTCCATCGATCGACAGTGATCAAGTGTCGGTCGATGCTCTGTGCAGACTATCTTCCTCGGGTCTTTTATTATTATATTTATTATTATTAGTATTATTATTATTATTGTTGTTGTTGTTGTTGTTGTTGTTGCTGTTGTTTTAGCTGAATTAAAGCAAAATCAGTAATAAATGAAAGTAAAACAAAATTTAAAACTTACTAAACAGTGGGTTGTCTCCCACTCAGCGCTTGTTTATAGTCTTTAGCTTGACGTTTTGGAGTTCTGATTAGTTTCTATGAGATTGGGGACTCGCTCCAAAACAATTCCCAATATCCAATATCTTCATCCTCATCACCCTTTTTGTGAAAGCCTCCATAGACTCTTCTCCTTTGTCTATCATCTCAGAAATAGGGAGTGCTCAAAGCTTTGCAAATGGATGCGAGAAAAATCTGCTGCGCACTTTGTACTTCCTGACACCATCTGAGAAGTGGGGAATCAATGATAACTGAGGACTTCCCTTAGTCTTGTTCCTCTTCTTCCAGTTCCTCTTCTTCTTTCCCCTAGAATTGTCTGACCTCATGGTGCCTCCATCAAAAAGATTTCGATACAATTCAAACTTTTTCTGCTCTGATACGCAACGGGTGTGGATCGACGCTCTAGTGTTGTGGTCGATGGATGCTGCAATGGTGGTGTCGTTGGATACTGCAGTTCTGGTGTCGATCGATACTGCTTCTGTTGGGCCTTTTTCGACGTCACTTCTATATCTGAACTATCTCTGAGAAGTTAATTACCGCATACATTTGATCATCAAATACCACACTGTAGGCACCTAGATGCACACTTCTATCTGGTGGGATAGGAGATTCAACTTCAAATACAGCGCATGGAACCACAATCTGCACAGGATCATGTATCCTCTTCACTCTTTTGTGAAAGCCACCAGCTTCTTCTCTGCAGATAGGTGGTCTCTTATGTTTAAGGACAGAAAGATGTGAGGTATTGTACACGTGCATTCTCTCCTCAACCGTTCATTTTTTAATCATGTAACCTGATTGTCCGTCCAACAATTGGTGTCGATCGATGTCAGATGGGCAGTGTAGATCAATAGCATCCGGTGGGTGTCGATCAATATCATTAGGTGGGTGTCGATCGATGTTAGACTTTGGTGAAGTCTCTAGATCTTTCCCCAAAGTGTGCTGATCGTCATCAAGCTTTTGCTCCGAGTTTTGATGCATATCTCCAAACCATTCTTCTAGCTCCATAGTGGCTTTCCCACTCGAATCCAAATCCCCAAAATTTTCTTTATAATTTGCCTCCAAGAGATATCTGATGGTGATTCTTTCTGCAGCATGATAACAACTTATACATTGGTGCTCTCTAGTGTCGAGTCTGCAGTGTCCTAAAGATAACTCAATCTTTCATGGATCTTGAGTGGTGTTGATCAATAACCGGGGTTAGTGTCGATCGATGCTGAGGTCTTAGGGTTGATCGACGTTGAGATCTTAGTGTCGATTGACGCCGAGCTCGGATCGATAATATCAGCTTCTTTTGCTCTCCTCGGCTCAGATCCACGATACTTAATAGCCATTCCTACGTACTCGAGAAGCTGTCATGGAATCTCGTATTCTTTCTTAATTTCCCAAATTTCAAGGATCTTGTCCCACTTATCGTTGATCTCTTTTTCTCGAGCCGCTGCAGCTTCATCGAGAAATTCATAAAGGAATGCTCTTTCAATATCATCCCAGCGAGTGAGAGATCGTGGTTCCAGTCGACTAAACCAGATAAATGCTTCCCCATAGATAGAATAGGGGAAGATCTTGTAGAGCTCCGCTCGCTCCTTGAGACTAGATCCACAAGTTCTTCGACGTGTTCCTTCGGATCTTCATGAGGCAAACCCTGAAAAGAGTTATGAGCTTCCCAATCATACCATTCAAAGCTCATCTGGAAGTCATTTATCTCAGCAACAGCAATGACATTAGGGATCACTGCACCCTGTGCATTAATCAATTGTCATGTACTACTGTGAGGGCGACCTTCTTATCAGACTCTTACTGCAGAAACTAAAGAAAGCAAGTTGGATTCTATGTTGGGGCAGATCTTGGAAGACGACAGTGGACTTCAATGGGAAGCTGGATGTTGTCTACATTGAGCAGAATGGAAAATTCAAAGCTCAGAACACCAATGTGAAGAATTAGACACCCAGGTTGTGCAGACTGCTGAAATTGTGAAGAGGCAGGAATCATTGATTAAAAGGATCGCTGAAACTAGCTAGAAGCACTATTTCAATGCAATAGTGGATGATGATTTTTTTGGAAAGTGGTAAGGCATGAAAAGCTACAAGAAGGCGACTTTCAGGTCGAAATTTTGATGTCGTTCAGCAGCACCCATTGGTGTCGATCGACACCCTTCGGAGATTCTGACAACTCGACATGAGCAGCTAGTGTCGATCAACACACCATGAGTCTCGATTTGACACCCCTATTAGAAATCCACGAAACTTCTTATTATCTATCAAAAAGCGACCAAAGGTCGAATTCTACTTGGAGAGAGGGTGAAATCTAGGAAAACATATGTGCCTATACACCTGAAAAGAGAAGTCAATGAAAATGAGCTTGCTAGGTTTCGCAAGAGAGCGAAGAGAATTCTCAAAGATGAATATTTATGGATACTTACTACAAGTACAAGCTTGAAATGTTCTATCGCAGACTTCAAATTCGCTAGTGCTCTGTGTGACACTGGTTCCTTAGTTAACATCATGCCTATTGACACTATACTGGTATTAAGGTCAGAACCTTCTACACCCTCATTCCTGCCTAGGACAAGGAAGACGTCTTTTGGACAAGCGTAGTCAAGGTTCTGATCAAACCATCGACCCAGCCACTCCATAGGCGTAACCATTAGGTCAAAAGAGAAGCTTGGGTAGTTTCCTCGACCTAGACCAAGTTCCCCTTTAATTCAGTATAGCTTAGGATAAGAGCTTAGGACTAGTTTAGGCTGCTAAGGTTAGCTCGGTGTAGTATATTCAGCTTGTCCCAGCTAACCGGCTAGCTCAAGCAGCTCGAAGACCATCTCGGCCAGATAAACCAGCTGAGGTGGTTGGGTTTGGTAGTGATAGTAGTGGGTGGTCCGGACCATGGTGGTCGAGGGATGGGAGGGTTATGCTAGGGTAGGGATTAGCCGTGGTGGTTAATAGGGTAGAGGTATGATGGGACTGTCTAGGGCAAAGGGTTTTGAGTGAAAGTCGCAAAGTTTGACCAAAGTGTCATGATGATTGATTAGTTAGGGAATACCTGGTTAGAACCTCACTTAAATATTACACTTAAACGGGATAAGAACCATAAAATGGACTGAATGGATCCGGGTTGCCTATCGGCTTGGATCATACGAGATTGCTTTAGCCAAGAGTCTGGATCGGGTCTTACAAGTTGGTATCAGAGCATGATTACGTTCTAGGGTAATTTACTGTTGGATTATGGGGAAACACCACTCATTCGGTTGGCAGTATTGCGGTAATATTTAATTTGCCCTCGAGTTAACAATTAGTTAGATTAAGGTGCTAACTCTTCTGTGAGTTAGTGATTAGGATTTTTTTTTACTAATTCATCATTAGGATGAATTATCAGTAGTTTTAGGAACTGACATGCCCACTTGTGCTGAACAGATAGGTAGTAAGTAAAAAAAATAGGAAATTCCATGATGGACAAAGAGAAAGTTGATAATGTCAAACATATTGGAAGAGTCGACGATGGCACCGAGCATAATAGTATTACACTGACTGTGGTCCAGGAGTTTTGCACAAGTCGTGTGAATACTGAGACTGTGCTCGGGGAAACAGGGCAGCTGGCCTACGAGTGCCAATGCGTAGGATGTTGGTGCGGGGACTCGGTCCTCGAAAACAACGCTCCCACCCCTGGTTCCATTAACAAATGGGTCGAATGATCCAGCTGTTCAAGTGGGACAGGTCGCAACGCCTGCTCTTGATGCAGCTATGGAAGATTTTTGGACCGTGTTGGTCCAAGCAATGGGTAGTATGGCTGCTAGGCCATTGACCCAATAGGTTGGTGCGCAACCGGCCGTACTTACAGGCATACCCGTTGTCCAAACTCCTGAGAATGGTGATGAGGAGGTGGTTAAGATCAACAAACCTCAAGCCAGAGTTGGTCAAACCCGGGTACCCTACCTGAGCATATTGGACCACATGATCCGGTTATGAACTAAGGTATTCATGGGTAATGCCGATCCAATTGAGGCCGACCAGTAGAGGAATAAGCTAGTTAGGAACTTTTCCTCCACAAGGTGCTTTAAAGGGTATAGGAATGACATTTTCGTACACTTCCTAGAGAGTGATGCTCATAACTGGTGGACCATGGTTGAGAAATGTACTCGTGGCTGCGTAAGCACCTTTGAGTAGTTCAAGACTGAGTTTGACCAAAAATACTTCTCGTCCGAAGCATGGGATCGGAGAGGAGGAATTCATAGGCTGTGTAGGCAGCTAGCTAGGCAGGTGGCGGAGGTGGAACCTGAAAAGCATGTGAAATCGGCTGAATGCGAACCTGTGTATACTGCTGAGCAGGGTCTTGCTGACTGAGGTCTTGTTGCCAGGGGTCTTGCTGACTGAGGGCCTGCTGCTAGAGAATCTGGTGATCCTGTTGAACCTGAATCTGTGGGCCATAATGCACGTGAAACTTAGACCATGCTTCGCCTGAACATGAGGACCATGCTGCACCTGAACCTGAGGAAGATGCGGTACCTTCTGAGTGGCATCAATCTGCTGAGCAACATCTGTCTCAGGACATCCTGATCAACCTGCAGAGCCACGGGCTGTACATGCTCATACCAAGCCTCTCGAGCAACTCTAGCGGCCTGAGCATGAATAACTCTCGTCTTTGGCGGCATGTGAAATGAAAAGTAAAATGGTTAACTTATGCTGGAACCAAATACCAACGATTAAAATAATATTACCAAACACAAAGGTGTTATTTATTTTTATTTTAAATTTCCAAATCCTCAGGAATACTTGAAAATTATTTAAGCCGATTAAAAATGAGTCCTCACAAATCCTCATCTCGGGTCAGGACAGGGAGAAAACCCTTTCTAATACCAAATTATAACACTTGTATTTTTTAAAATAATTTAAATAATTCAATTTGAAGTATCCACTTTATTAATCTAAAAAGTCATTTCCAACAACAAAAATACAATAAAAATAAAATCAGAATAATATCGATAAAAGCATAAAAAGCCGGAAGTCTGAAAGGAAAGAAAAGAAACAATTCCAAAGAACATATCCGACATAAATCACTCATGCTTTGTGTTCATGGTTGCTTTTAAACGGTTTTGGGGGGAGGCACATGCGTCAAAACAACAACCATGAATTCAAAGCATGAGTGATTTACCCAAAATCGAGTGGGGATGCAACACAAATTATCCCACCACTAATAGGATGATGGTTCTTTACGGACGATTCGTGGAAAGATAGGGATTCTTTTGCTGCCATGGTTGGTATAATACACAAGAAGGTTTTGAGGGATGGTTGGGGCGAGAAATTTTAGAGGTAGCCTTTTATCCCTACATGTGGAATGTGAGGCTCTTATTTACGCGATGGAAAGTATGAAAAATCTAAGACAATTCAGAGTGACATTTGCGGAAATATTATTCTCTATTGGTAAAGATAGTTTCGGAATCAGAAAAATGGCCTACTTTTGCAACTTACCTTGAAGAATTACAACTACTGGAGGAAAGTTTCACATGCTTTGACCTCAAGCATATTCCTAGGACTCAGAAAACAATGCCAGACAAACTTGCATGTGGTGCTCGATGTCAACTGTCTTTCATTGTCCATATGGACACAGAGTCTCATGTTTGGCTAGCAGAGTCTGAATTGAATCTTAATGACAAAAAAAAAGGAAAGAGAGGTGAGTAACATGGAAATTACTCAGTGAGGTATGGGGATGATAGACACACAAACCACTGAGTAAGTAATAGAGCTCCCACTATGAAGTTTAGCTCTAACATGGAGCTAAAACGGTAGTTATCACACTACACAGAAAAATCAATGCGTCTAAAGCATATAATGCAACCAATGCACTGATATTACATAGCTACTCTTTGTAGCCCGCATTTCCTCATAAGGATATATGTATATATCCAGGTGGCTAGTACAGTAGTCAATCTCTATACTGATACAAACGTCTTTTTGCACCCATATATAATATCAATTTTAACATCACTCATTTCATTTAATCATTAATTCCTCTAACATCCTATATCTTGTTTAGCAAGCATAAAATAATAATCAATTAAAACTTCATGTAGACTCAATTCACAGACATAGAACATGCTTCGAAACTGAATTATCATAGATGTACTTCTACACTAGTAGGAGAAATTACAAGATCAGTTTAGGTTTGGAGTCTCTAGAAATAAAGTTTGTAAAAATGGAAACTTTCCTACAATGATAATTTTCCAAAAATAAAAATTTTCTTAAATGGTAACTTTCCTAAAATATAAACTTTTCTAAAATAAAAACAAAACTTTTCCTAAATGGAAATTTTCTCTAAACACTTTCTAAAACTAGAAATATGGAGGCGGCAAATTTACAAGAAATCTTGCTAGAAGCTTTCATGGAAACTCGCGTGGAAATCTTTTCAGAAAAATTCACTAGTGACTTGTCGTTAGATAATTCAATAACAACTTAGCACACAAAAGGCATTGTTGTGTTCTGATGGAGAAGAAAATGGTAAAGCTATTTATATAAAAGAAAGAAAAGGAGGTAAGTTTTCTAAACTTCAATATGGGATAAGAATATTTACCTTCGAAATAATTTCAAAATATTCTTTTATTTCAAGGATAACTTCTTTCTCCATCTTTAAATATCATCATCGTACCAAAAAAGAAGGATGAAGTGAAGAGTTGTATGATTCTTGCAGTATGTACATCTATCTATACTATTTATAATCTGTAATATTGAAATAGAAGTTTTGATTTTTTCGCTGTAATTTTTTTAAATGAATATTTCTATGTTCATTTAATTCTTAATAACATTTTTGACATCATTAATGAATCACCTAATATATTCTTGATCATAATAACAATCTTCACCCATAAAATTGGTTTATCGAAGTCATGACTTTTTTTCATAAGTGATATTTTAAAGAG
>CAJHQQ010003618.1:0-40551 GCA_905132885.1 Moricandia moricandioides
CCTTCAAGTTGGTATCAGAGCATGATTGATCCTATTAAGAACAATGCTCAAAGAAGTTAAGTTCAGACTGATATTACTTCAAAAAGGCTAAGATGACTAAGAAACCTTAAGTTGTGGTGAGCCAAGTGGGAGTTGAGGTTAGATAGGGTACCGTGCTTAAGAACGAGGAAGTTCCAAGACAAACCATCTTAGCCAAGATTCACTCTCCAAGGGCAAGAACCTTAAAACCAGAAGGTTGGTCAATTTAGTTAATTAGAAGTGATAGAAATTTTTGAAGGAAATAATCAATGTAAGACTTATATCTTATGGATGAAATGACCAAGGGTGATACTTGGACCAGAGAGTGGCTGTGGTCGGGAAATGACCAGCATTGTACTGGAAATAAGTGTTACTCCTTGGCGATAGTACAAATAAGTGAGAAATTGGAGATGTTCAAGCTGGTATAAAGGAAACATTACATGACTAGTACACAAGTGTGATCGGATAGATGAGCTAGGACTTAGCGTAAGTCAAGGTAATATTTCCTTAGTCCAGGTCGGATGGGACGGACAATTCAAAGGTGAATCCGACCTAAGGGAAAGGGAAGAGAGAACTCATTATGTTCTCCAATGCTCAAAGGAAGAGCATGATATTGGGTATCCTACTATGACGAGGATTGAGGTTTGTAATTAAACGCTTTTATGAACGGTATGGGACGTTCATGGAAGTGTTCCAGTTTGGAGAATGGTATGGGATATTTTCCAAACGTTTGATCAAACTGAAATCCTACTCATTTGGGTACCTAATGCAAAGGGTAATAGTAAAGCGATTGGCAATTCCATGAAGGATGTTATGGGGCGTTTTTTTATGGTGTGGTTAGGAACCGTGGTATTGTCCATGGGAAGATAGCTTGTAAGACTGTCTTCGGAAATTGTGGTTGGTATAAGGTAAGCTACACTTGGGGTAGCGGCCTTGGAAAACAAGATAGATATTCTAACCCTCGATCAAGGTTGGTACAAGTTGCTTAGGAGTCTAAGTGATCCTACCAGGACTTGACCAAGAGTAGACGTTACCATAGGCATCATGATGTGGTATCTAAGGCTTGTCAAGTACGACAAGTGACTTAGGGAAAGGATCATGCTTGGTTAAGCAATCGAGTCCATGAAAGGGACAAGGGTTGACTAACATGCTTGATTCCGAGAGGGATCTAGTCGGGACTGACTAAGATCAAAGGAATGACGACCTGGTTGTATGATACTAGGGACGCAGAATGACCAAGTCCAGTAAGGGACCAGGATCTGGTAAGTTTCCGAGTCCGGTAATGGACCAGGGTCATAATAAAGACGATCAAGTCCAGAGAGGGACAAGGATCGCAGTACAAACAAGTCAGAGATTGACCTAGGGTTGGGATAAAAATGATCAAGTCCAGGAAGGGATGAAGATCACATGACGAACAAGTCGGATGTAGGCCTATGGTCGGGGTAAGACGATTATGTCAGTGATTGGACTACAATCGCAATATTACCAAGCTGGACAAGCTTTGGTTGGGTTATGGTAATGCTCAAGCTTGGAGATAGCTTGATCATGGTAAATGATGGTCCAAGAAGGACTAAAGGTTGAGGGCAATCTGTTTGGACACGCAGTAAAGCAAGCAGCCTAAAGATTGAACAAGTCCACTAAGACTTAACTAGTACATTGAGTGGCTTAGGGATGGGAATCAATCCTCTAGAACTCGAGCGGTACAACAAGCGGCTTAGGGACTTGGATTGATCTTTTTGTTTGACTAAGATGTATGATCTAGTCATGATGAACTAGGATCATGAGATTCGCGATTATGTTCTAAAGGGACAAATCGTAAGGATGGGACCAAGTCTAGAGGAGAATAAGGTCTGGAATATATGATCAATCTGGAAAGGATGATTGATCAAATGGGAAGAAGTATAAAGAGAGAGAGAGACAAAACTAGGAGAAGGGATAAGAACTTGGTGAACATTCTGACCTCAACATGGGATTTGGGACGGTTCATTAAGTTAAACACGGATTGACCACTTGGGTTGGATTAAAGTTGGTGTCATCCAAGTGGGGGAGACTAGTTATGCTGCTGATCAAAGATTTGATCGTTGAGAAGGATCATGGGCAGGAAGCAGGCGATTTGGTTGTGAAGAACCAATCTAGTGCGTTCCATGTCCAAGATGAGACTAAGTTCGGTTGGAAAACTTAGTCGGGATACAAGGTATAACCACCACCGAATTCGAGGACGAATTCCTATTAAGTGGGGGAGAATTGTAGCATCCTCTATCCTGAAAGGATCGGATGGTTGGATCTTGGACGAGTGAACGAGCAATTTGGTCGAGAGATCTCAAGGCAAGCGTCCCAAGGTCTGGATAAAAGAGTAAAGTGATCTAGGAGCCTCACATAAGGCCTAGAAATTTCAATAAAACTGTGGCTGTCTTGATTCATATCATAAAGAGATGATTATGAACTAGATATGATGAAAAAATGATCGGAAATGGATCATGAACGATTATATCAGGTCAGGAATGGACCAAGGCACGTAGCCACATGTATTTGGCTAAGGTAAATGAGCTCGACGAGCTGTAGAAGCTGAGTTACCAGCTGAAAACTAGCTGGCTAGTCACAGGCCAACTCATACCAGCAGAATACTAATTGGATATTCGCTAACCAGTTCACAAAACAAGAACACTTCCTATACCAAGTGAATATCAGCTGGGAAAGTTGTAGTAGCTGATTTACCAGCTAAACATTAGCTGAGCACTCACTGGCCAGCTCACAGTACTGTACAATAGCTGAACACACACTAATCAGCTCCCACTAGCTGAAGTACTAGCTGAGCTAGCTGGCCGATCTGGCGATGAGCGCAACTTAGCTGACCAATATGGTTGGTTACTGACCTATCTGTGTGATCTAACACTCTAGGTGGGTGGGTGGGAAGTTCCAGGGTCGTCTGGTAACTTCCATCCCCCAGGGGTGCGATCTAGACCATTGATTAAATCAATGGCCAGAATTGATGTTGAAGGGGTGCAACTCTTTAGAAAGGAAACTGCCATTTCTCCTATAAATAGAGGGCATTTCCGTGGGTTTGAAGGCACGTCAGGGCTTCCTCCTACACACTGAAACACAAATAAACACAGAGAAAAAGTTATATGGCCGGATTAAACAATCCAAGGCCAAGAGGCGCATGAAGGCAAAAAGAAGACTGTTTTGTGGGCAATAAATGGGGAAGTCATGCACGACCCATTGATGGGTTTTGATCATTGTTTACATCACCCTAGGCCTTCTCCAGAGCCTTATAACACCCACAAATGGTCAGGATAGAAGAGAGAAGGCCGGACTTCACTCTCCATGGCCAAGGCAGCCTTAAGGGTGAATGTGTGTGGAGAGGCAGTTTCATGGGAGTTCAAGGGAAGAGAAGTGCGAGCCAGGAATGGATATTATCATTACTGTAAGTACATTATATGACTTTATAAATTCATGTGTAATAGGAGCATGGTCGTCCATGATAAAGGAAAAGGAAAGCACAATATCATATCCATCAAGTATAAGGTAATCAGTTTATGTTTACTTCTTGGAGTATGATTGTTGCTTATGTAGGAGTGATCATTGACAAACATGATTCGTCTCTGGAAGACAAGGAACCGTGAAAGGAGTATATGATCCGAGACATGGAGGAATGGACCGGATCATGGTTGGCTTGAACCATCAACACTAGATATTAGTTGTACGCTAGACATTAGTTAGAGGTTAAGGGGGAGTTATGGGTTCCTATGTTGGATATGGTCACGAATTGAAATAAGGGATCACGGTTTCATTTTCAAAATGGACAGACTAGGGTATTAACGTGTTTTCTAGTCAAAGGGGCGTGAGTGACTCACCAAAGAAACGTGAATCCAGGAGGTGCCAAATGAAGACATCTTCCATTTAGGATGGAACCGGGACCATGAGCGTTTGGTGCATGGGAGTTGCACAAGGAGGGCCGAGTATGGTCTGATCAGGTCTATGTATAGATGATCTGATCCTTTGGTAATGGATCAAAGGGGTGAATCTAACTTGATCAGAGATGCATCGGTTCGGAAGATCAGTATGATCGGGTTGTTGGAATGTAGTCTACCTGGCCGATCAGATATGAGTTGATGAGGATTGAATTAGGAGCTGATGAGAATTGTCAGTCCCTTGTTTAGACATAAGGTGATAACCGATGAGGCAAAGAGATGATGGATGGTGCATGAGCTAAGAAGAGTTGGATGCGTACCATTACCCATTGAAGACTTCTCCATGGTAACTTGGTCAGTGGGTATGGTTGGTTGAATGACTAAGTACGAAAGAGAAGGGTTCCTGTATGTATAAGAAGGTGAAAATGAGTTCAAGGCAGCTGGTCAAAGTGTAAAAGAGCTGGAAAGAGTACATGGCAGATGGGAACAACTCGGTGTTAGCTTAGCTCAAGTGTACTAGCTCGATGAGCTGGATGTACTAGCTCAGTCAGCTGGGATCAGCTCGGTCTCAGCTCAACTCAAGTGTATCAGCTCGATGAGCTGGATCAGCTGAACCGATGAGCTAACAAGCTCCGTGGATGTGGTAAAGGTATGACCTAGCAATTACTAGATAGATTAGTATTTTGCTAGGATGCTGGTAGAAGGGTTTAGGAAATGGAAACTCAGATCAGTGTGAGTGGAACTGTCCAAGGATTGCTCTATAAGCTTGTGGTAAGTGAAATGACCAAGGCAGAGACAATTGGACTGGACAAGTTGCAGATGAGATATAGATTAATGGTTAATAAAGAATATTCCGATTTGTATTGTAGATATGATCTAAGCTAGGAAATGACTAAGTTGGTCGTAATCTAAGGTCTAAGATAGCCCTCGCCTTTAGGCAAAATTAAATAATAAGGGTAATAAAAGAGAGGTTCGGCCAGGGCGTAGTCAAAACCTCTAAGGAAATCGACCGCGGCTTAGACAGCCGGGTTGGGGCCCTTCAAGTTGGTATCAGGGCATGCTTGATCCTATTAAGGACGATGCTCAAATAAGTTAAGTTCAAACCGATATTACTTCAAAAATTCTAAGATGACTAGGAAACCTTAAGTTGTTATGACCCAAGTGAGATTTGAGGTGAGATAGGGTATCGTCCTTGATAACGTGGAAGTTCCAAGATGAATCATCTTAACTTATTTGAGCATAAGTTCCAAGTTCCCTACGATTCACTCTTCAAGGGAAAGAACCTTAAAACCATAAGGTTCAATCTAGTTAATTAGAATTGATAGAAAGTTTGAAGGACAAAATCAATGCAAGAATTATATCTTATGGACAAAATGACCAAGGGCGATACTTGGGCCAAAGAGTGGCTGCGGTCGGGAAACGACCAGAACTCTACTGGAAATAAGTGTTACTCCTTGGTGACAGTTCAAAATAAGTGAGAAATTGGAGATTTTCAAGCTGGTATAAGGAAACATTACATGACTAGTACACGAGTGTGATCGGATAGATCAGCTAGGACTCAGTGTAAATAAAGTAATATTTCCTTAGTCCAGGTCGGATGGGACGGACAATTCCAAGGTGAATCCGACCTAAGGGAAAGGGAAGAGAAAACTCGTTATGTTCTCCATGTTCAATAGAAGGGAATGATATTGGGTATCCTACTATGACGAGGATTTAGATATATAATTAAACGCTTTGTGAACGGTGTGGGACGTTCATGAAAGTGTTACAATTTGGAGAATGGTTTGGGACATTTTCCAAATGTGTGATCAAAACTGAAATACTACTCATTTGGGTACCTAATGCAAAGGGGAATAGTAAAGTGATTGGCAATGCCATGAAGGATGTTAAGGGACGTTCTTTATGGTGTGGTCAGGAACCGTGGTATTGTCCATGGGAAGATAGCTTGTAAAATTGTCTTCAGAAATTGTAGTTGGTCTAAGGTAAGCTACACTTGGGGTAAGCGTCCTGGAGAAACAAGATAGATCTGCTAAGCCTCGACCAAGATTAGTGCGAGTGGCTTAGGAGTCTAAGTGATCCTACCAGGACTTAGCCAAGAGTAGGTGTTCCCTTAGGCATCATGATGCGGTATCTAAGGCTTGCCAGGTACATCAAGTGACTTAGGGAAAGGATCATGCTTGGTTAGGCAATCGAGTCAAGGAAAAATACTAGGGTTGACTAACATGCTTGAGTCCGAGAGGGATTTAGTCGGGAATGACTAAGATCAAAGGAAAGACGACCTGGTTGTTTGATACTAGGGTCGCAGAAGGACCAAGTCCGGTAAGGGACCAGGGTCTGGTAAGTTGACCGAGTCCGGTAATGGACCAGGGTCAGGAAAAAGACGATCAATTCCAGAGAGGGATAAGGATCGCAATACAATCAAGTCGGAGATTGACCTAGGGTTGGGATACGAATGATCAAGTCCCGGAAGGGACGAGGATCACATGACGACCAAGTCAGAGGTAGGCCTATGGTCGGGGTAAGACGATTAATTCTGGGATTTAAGATTGCAATATTACCAAGCTGAACAAGCTTTGGATGGGTTAAGGGAATGGTCAAGCTAGGAGAGAGCTTGATCATGGTATATGATGGTCCACAAAGGACTAAAGGTTGAGGGCAATCTGTTAGGACTCGCAGTAAAACGACCAGCCTAAAGATTGAACAAGTCCACTAAGACTTGCCTATTACATCGAGTGGTTTAGGGATGGGAATTAATCCTCTAGAACTCGAGCAGTACAACAAGTGGCTTAGGGATTGGGATTGATCTAGTTGTCTGACTAAGATGTATGATCTAGTCATGATGAACTAGGGAATGCACGATTATGTTCTAAAGGGACAAATCGTAAGGATGGGACCAAGTCTAGAGGAGACTATGTTCTTGAATATATGATCAATCAGGAAAAGATGATTGATCATATGGGAAGAAGTCTAAGAGAGAGAAAACTAGGAGAATGGATATGAACTTAGTGAACATTCTGACCTAAACATGGGAAGTTGGGACGGTTCATTAAGTTAAACAAGGATTGACCACTTGGGTTGGATAAAAGTTGGTGTCATCCAAGTGGGGAAGACTAATTACGCTGCTGATCAAATATTTGATCGGTGAGAAGGATCATGGGCAGGAAGCATGCGATTTGGTTGTGAAGAACCAATCTAGTGCGTTCCAAGTCCAAGATGAGACTAAGTTCGGTTGGAAAACTTAGTCTGAGGTATAAACACTACCGAATTCGGGGACGAATTCCTTCTAAGTGGTGGAGACTTGTAGCATCTTCGATCCTAGAAAGTACCAGAGGGATGGACCTAGGACAAGTGAATAAGCAAGCTGGTCGATATGCTTAAGGTCAAGCTTTCCAAGGTTGAATGGAAGGTCTGGAAATTTATATAAGGACTAGACCTTGAATGAAGAAAAAGAAAAATGTGGCTGTCTTGATTCAGATCATAAGGAATGATTGTGAACAAGATATGATGAAGGAATGATCGAAAATGATCATGAAGTGACCCAACCATGTTAGGAATGGACCAAGGGGATTAGCCACATGTTATAGGCTAAGGGAAAGGAGCTGGACAAGCTGTAGAATCGGAGTTATCAGCTTAATCTCTCGCTGGCCAGATCACACTAGCTGAACACCAGCACAATACTAGCTGGATACTCGGTAACCAGCTCACACCAGCTAACACTAGCTAGACGAAGTGAATATCAGCTGGGAAAGCTGTAGTAGTTGAGTTACTAGCTAAACATTAGCTGAGCAATCACTGGCCAGCTCACAGTATTGTACAGTATCTGAACACACACTGATCAACTCAAACTAGCTGAGGTACTAGCTGAGCTAGCTGGCCGAGCTGGCGATCAGCTCAACTTAGCTGACCAAGCTGGTTGGCTACTGACCTATCTAGGTGGTCCGACACTCTAGTTGGGGGGCTGGGAATTTTCAGGGGACTCTGGTAACTGCCAGCCCCAAGGGGTGCGATATGGACCATTGATTAAATCAATGGCCAGAATTGAGGCTGATAGGGTGCAACCCTTAGAAAGGAAATTGTCCTTTCTCCTATAAATAGAGGGCATTTCCGTGGGTTTGCAGGCACGCCAGGGATTCCTCCTAAACCCTGAAACACAAATAAAACAGCGAAACAGGTTATATGGCTGGATTAAACAATCCAAGGCCAAGAGGCGCATGAAGGCAAGAAGGAGACTGTTTTGTGGGCAATAAATGGGGAAGTAATGCACGACCCATTGATGGGTTTTGGTCATTTTTGACATCACCCTAGGCCTTCTCCAGAGACTTATAACACACGCAAATGGTCAGGAGAGAAGAGAGAAGTCCGGACTTCACTCTCCATGGCCAAGGCAGCCTTAAGGGTGGATGTGTGTGGAGAGGCAGTTTCATGGGAGTTCAACGGAAGAGAAGTGTGACCCAATAATGGATCTTATCATTACTCTAAGTACATTATAAGACTTGATAGAGTCATGTGTAAGAGTAGCATGGCCGTCCATGATAAAGTTAAAGGAAATCACAAGATCATATCCATCAAGTATAAGGTAACTGGTTTATGTTTACTTCTTAGAGTATGATTGTTGCTTATGTAGGGGTGATCATGGACTAACATGATTCATCTCTGGAAGACAAGGAACTATGAAATGAGTATATGATCCGAGCCATGGAGGAATAGACAGAATCATGGTTGGCTTGAACCATCAACACGAGATAATAGTTGCATGGTACACATTAGCTAGAGGCTATGGGCGAGTTATGGGTTCCTATGTTGATATGGTCACGAATTGACCTAAGGGATCACAGTCTCATTTTAAAAGGGTGCCAGACTAGGGGATCAACGTGTGTTCTAGTCAAACGGGCGTGAGTGGCTCGCCAAAGAAACGTGAATCCAGGATGTGCCAAATGAAGACATCTTCCATTTAGGATGGAACTGGAACCATGAGCGTTTGGTACATGGGAGTTGCACAAGGAGGGACGAGTATGGTCTGATCAGGGCTATGTATAGACGACCTGATTCTTTGGTAATGGATCAAAGGGGTGAATCTAACTTGATCAGAGATGCATCGGTTCTGAAGATCATTATGATCGGGTTGTTGGAATGTAGTCTACCTGGCCGCTCAGATATGAATAAAGACTCATCATCTCTCACTCATGTGGGATGTTTGGTGATTTAATTAGGAGCTGGTGAGAAGTTTCAGTCCCTTGGTTGGACATAAGGTGATAACCGATGAGGCAAATAGATGATGGATGGTGCATGAGATAAGAAGAGCTGGATGCGTACCATTACCCATTGAAGACTTCTCTATTGTGACTTGGTCAGTGGGGATGGTTTGTTGAATGACTAAGTACCAAAGAGAAGGGTTCTTGTATGTATAAGAAGGTGAAAATGAGTTAAAGGCAGCTGGTCGAAGTGTAAAAGAGCTAGAAAGAGTACATGGCAGCTGGGAACAACTCGGTGTTAGCTCAGCTCAAGTGTACCAGCTCTATGAGCTGGATGTACTTTCTCAGTAAGCTGGGATCAGCTCGGTCTCAGCTCGATGAGCTAGATCGGCTGAACCGATGAGCTAACAAGCTCTGTGGATGTGGCAAAGGTATGACCTAGCAATTACTTGGATAGATTAATATCTTGCTAGGATGATGGTATAAGGGTTTAGGAAATGGAACCTCATATCAGTGTGACTGGAACTGTCCAAGGATTGTTCTATAAGGTGATAAGTGGTAAGTGAAATGACCAAGTCATAGACAATTGGACCAGACAAGTTCCAAATGAGTTATAGATCAATGGTTAATTAAGAATATTCCGCTGTGCATTGTTAGATATGATCTAAACTATAACTAAGTTGGTCGTAAGCTAAGGTCTAAGATAACCCTTCCCTTTAGGGGAAATTAAATAATAAGGGTAATAAAAGAGAGGTTCGGCCAGGCTGTAGCCAGAACGACAAAGGACATCGACCGCATCTTAGACAGTCAGGTTGGGCCCTTCTGTATTGCTATAAAAGAAGCTTTTTTCATGTTTGCCATCGAATCGGGAAAACGACATCGATCGACGGTAGCCTTACAGCATCGATCGATACTGATATTAAGGCCAAGTCCAAACTAGATTCAGCAGCAGAACGCAAGAAGGAATATGGTTACCTACAACCAGATGAGTTAGGTATTATGAGAGATCCGAATGGTCACGCAAGAGCCATGGATGGTAAAAATATACATGTCACGAGGGAAGATGTATCAGATATACTTTTGATGGCTGATGGAGCCTGAAACCTTTTCGGCCAGCAGTTTGATTGTCGAGCATCGATTGACGGTCACCATACACCATAGATCGACAGACATCATGCATACGAGCACACGGTGAAGCTTACGAAGCATATGATGCATATTACAGAGAGGAAGAGATGATTGAGTATCGCGGCCTAGCAATGGAAGACGCTGTCTGGGTAATGAACGTGAAAGCGGATAATCGAGCATCGATCGACCACATCTCGTGGCCATCGAACGACATCAGACGCAAACAGAACAAGAACTTAGAACATAAGATACAAATATTGGTTATGTTAGACCATATGATTTTGGAGTTTTCAGAGACCCGGACGGACGTGCACGGATTTTTATGGGAGAATTCTACATATATCTAAGGAGGACATAGCAAATGTCCTTGTTATGGCTAATGGATCAGAAATTTATTTGAACAACAACAGCAGCCATCGATCGACGCACAGCTTACAGCGTCGATCGACATTGAGGAGCAGAAGAACGAGCTGATCCATAATGATCTATGCATTTCCAAACATCCTAGATCGATCGACGACAGACAACAGGCATCGATCGACACCATTATTCCAGGGGTACACCATTTTTGTACTTATAATGCCTATGGTTCAGAAAGTCCAAAATCGATCGATTGAATCAACCCACAATCGATCGACGGTCGTACAGAGCATGGAAGGAGAGCTTATGATGCTGATGGCAGAAGAATTTTTCATTGGGAAAAAAAGATGAGTATGGCATCTTCAGAGATGAGAATGGTTATACACGAGTTATAGACGGAAGAGTAGTGAATGTGAAAGAAGAAGACATCAGAGCAGTTCTAGATAGAGCTATTATGCTCAAGCAGAGCTACATATGTCTACCAAAACATGCAGCAAAGATCGATATGTCTATGCAGAAACAAAAGACATACAGCAGAGCATGGAGTGATGATATTGTGCATGAGATCTACAAAACTCAAGAGATGTCATTGGATGATTTCTATAAGAGTCTTGATGATGTCTACTATCCTATAGACAAGTGCCTCACCGGTATGACTAAACGCATGGATGAGATGAAGAAAGATTTGGACACTGTTCAAAGACAGCATGCGACTGGAGAAAACAGACTGAAATCGATCGATGACAGCATCAGGCCATCCATCGATACTGAGATAGACAGACAGAAAACCACAGTAGAAAAACAATTAGAAGACATGTTCGATGAGATTTCTTTTTCTCAGAGCCTGATGAAGGAAGATATTTCTCAGCAATTGGAGGATATATCAGAGACTACAACTGCCAAACTTAGAATACTACTGCACAATATTTAGAATTTAAAAAGAGATTGCATTTCGTGGAGGTTGCTAAGGAGATTATAAATAATGAGGAGATGAGGCAATGAGAAGCTTCATTGGTACATGGCTTCAGAAGAGCAAAGAAGATGTAAACGCTTGTTTTCATAGTGTTGATCCACCTCCATGCTATAAGCATCATTCTTAGAAGGTTGTTTGTAGAGATTACTAGAGATACCAAAGTGGACTATCCTGCCACTATATCACACTTGCTTAGAAATTTTGAAGGAACCGAAGCTGATTTCCAACACTAATTCTGACATTATTTGCTTTCTTTGGGGTTTAGTATACACTGGATTAGATTCCTTCTGCAAGTCTATAGGTACAAGTCATTGCACTTCTGATTCTCCTCTCTCTCGTTCAGATTAAAAAGGAGTCGAAATTGATTTTGTGGCTATAACCATTAAAACTTGATTAATATGATTCTAGAAAGAGATAAAGGTCAAAAGGAGTGAACGGGATATGGTGGCAAAAAACATTAGGGTTTGATTCATGGAAGTCTGTCCAAATATCTCAGTCAATTAAAAAAATAAAATAATACCCTTAAAAGAAGGGAGACAATGACTGAGAGAAGTGAGAAGAGAAAGGGGAAAGGGATCAGAGAAGACTTTGCGCCTAGTTACTCAGATAATTGCAGGGATAAGAGTCCATGTATCCTTTGATCGATATTCCCAAGGTAAAGCATGCACTTCTATTTTATACAAAAAAATGAAATCAATAGAGGGGTGAGTCAGACTAGTATTTGCTAAGTTGTTGGTAGAATGGATTTGGTTGCTATACTAGGATTAGGTATACAAAGTTTTTCTGTGATTGACTTGATAGGATGTGGTTGCAACAAAGTAGGGTGACAATTATATTAGACATTATGTGAGTCTCCGCTTTTCAAAACCTCCTTCACAAGCTTTGTTTGCTTGAGGACAAGCAAAAAGTTAAGTCTGGGGGAGTTGATATAGCCTATTTAGTACCAGTTTCATGCCATGTTATAGGCTCTATTTAGGGCATATTATGTGTTTCTAGACTATGTTTTAGAGTCTTTATAGGTCCATGTACGGTTTGGTGATATATGGAGATGATTGGAGCTTTTAGAGCATTTAGAAGAGAAGAATCTGTAGCTGATCATTTCGAGAGTCGAAGTACAAGTCAGTCGTCGATCGACAACACTACCTTGGCGTCGACCGATATTACAAGACCAAGGTCGATCGATGCTACACACTTGCCATCGATCGACGACCAAATCACAGACGGCCGATCTTAAGACCAAGTTATAGAGAAATGACGAAGATACCCTGGACGAGTTTTGACCTAAATTTTAGGGTTTTATATTTATGTGTTACAAAGAGAAAAAAAAGAAAAAAAGAAGGTTCTTGAGATTTTAGTTTTTTATCATAGTCTTAGGGGAGAAGATTCTTAACTCCTTAGGGAGATTTGTATGGAACCCCAGTATTTTATCTATGCATTATATTCAAACGATTGTTCTTTCTTTAATTATGTTTGAGTAGTTAACAATTAGATTTAGGGTTGAAAGAGAGCAATCATGAATTAGCCCGAAACTAGGATTGCTAGGTTAGGTTAATATCCATCAATAGAGTTGTGCTTAATGCTTGCATTCTAGAGTAGCTAACTAGGATCTCGAGAGTAGGACATGGACGATAGTAGGTTCTGTGCTAGAATAGAATCCATTGAACTAGTTTGTTAGGCGCATGCGAGAGCTGGTTTAATTAGCTCGGTGAACTTATCAACTCTCGTTCACACTCCCTTCTGATTTCACCGTCGATCGACATCAGGCCTTAATCGTTGATCCTTGGTATTTGTTTTGCTCGCATACGAGGGTTGGAGTTAAAAGTGTCAGAATAATTAATATATGAGTTCTAGAATATTTACATTTTCGTGCTTTCTATTCCCTAAAATCCATTAAGCTTGAAACCTTAGATCTAACATATTCACATTTATATCTAGTTAGTTAAATAACATATTTCCATATTTACATTATTATCATATTTCCATATTGCATCTATACCTCTTAACAAAGAATATTTCCTTGATTGATTGTTTATTACTAATATATATACCTACCTATTTTAGTCTTTAGAAATAAGAAATCTATTGTGTTCCATTGCTCTCTGTGGATTTGATCCCTAAGTAATACACATGATCTCTTTTGGAAAGATTATTATTTGCGTGTGAAGATTAGGGTTAATTTGATAGTTAATTGTTTAGGATATTCATACCCTGCTAGAACAATAAACACACCCATGTCAGCGTTAGATCAGGGAAACGAGATTACATTCAGGAATTCTTATTTTTTCTATCCATCTTGCTGATCTTAAGTGGGTAACTTATCTTTAGCTAGTTCTCACTTTGAAACCCCTAAGCCTTTATTCCACCCTCATGCATTTTGTTTTTCAGTATCTTATGTGCAGATATTTACAAAAGGGCCAGAGAAATGATCGACACAACCTCTTACTTGTTACTGCAGCAGAAAAATTGTTCCAGAAGGAGAACATGCAAGAGTAGGGGAGAAACTGCTCATCAACAAAGTTAGCGCACCAGGGGGAGGGTGGAAAACCAGAATAGTTGTGTAACCAAGACAATCAGTGGCATATCATAACCATCTTATTTTACCTTTTTCCTTGTCACATCAACATCATTTGAAAAAGATCAGAACAAGGTGATGAAGGAGGGGAATAATACCAAGAAATATGAGCCACTAGAAGGTAGAGCATAGAGTGGGTACCAAGTTGAAAGAACGGGGAGTAGGCGGATCATAAGAGAAGTCACTTCAGAGAAAGCAAAAATGAGTAGAGGCTGTGGACATCAATGGATCCATCTTCTCTTGCAATTTTGTGTAATATCATGCATCCTCTACAAAAAAAATGGTAACCTATAAACACTCGTAGCTCCATTATAAAATGGCTTGTTCTACACCTAGAACCATTTACTCTAAATAATACCTGTGATGAAATGCTCACGCCAATCTCAAATGAATGTAAGGAGTTTTGTCTCCAAGGTGTGACTTTTGCAGAATGAGATATAGAGTATGGAGCCAGTTTGAAAAGCAGTCATTATGGTTTCAGTGAGGGTGTGTTATCCAAGTTTTATTGCTTGTATGGCTCATAGATTCGTGGTTGAAGTATGGTTGATGAGAATAGGAGAGTTTCCACACTTTCAAAACTTTCTTCGTATTCTTGATACTTGACAATGTTTGAGGACAAATAAGGATCTAAGTCTGGGAGAATTGATATATGGTATTTTTGACACATTGTACATATGTTTCCTAAAGTGTTTTCAGGTCTTTATCGAGTCTTTCAAGTCCATTTTGAGCCATTACATGTATATAGTAGATTAGGAGGCTCTTGGATGGATTCATGAAGAAAAGAGTACAAATTGAAGTTTTTTTGCGGAGCAGCCGGACGGAGCAACCTGATGGGTGCTCTCGAGAAGAGCATCGGCTTGATTTCTACCGATATTTAAGGAAACCTAGATACTGTTTCAGGATTTTCCCAAGCTTCCCTATATTTTTCTCCCATATGCCAATGGCGTCCGTATATCTTCTTTTTCTCTTTCCCTTTATTTTCTACGCTAGTTTTTACACAAGAACCGGACCTTAAAGCTTTTGATTTTGGCGATTTGATACCTTGTAAAGGGAGAATGATCTC
Source organism: Moricandia moricandioides (assembly GCA_905132885.1). Taxonomy (NCBI): domain Eukaryota; kingdom Viridiplantae; phylum Streptophyta; class Magnoliopsida; order Brassicales; family Brassicaceae; genus Moricandia; species Moricandia moricandioides. The sequence continues at coordinate 15,218 of CAJHQQ010003618.1, forward strand.
TCTCTCGCCTTAGAGAAGAACCTCATGGACCCTATTTATATTTTATTGCAGTCATATTTCATGTTTCATTCAATCTCGGCTTGTTAGGTTTAGGGTGTTAGAGATCATGGATCAATGAGCTAAACACAAATAGGATTGTTATTCTTCGAATATCTATCTATTGCTAATCTAATCATAAAAAGTGTTTTAGGTTGCTTAAAAAAACATAGGTAGGCAATTTTTTTTTAGCCAACAAAAGTTGAATGTTAATGCAAATTGTATACCAATTGAATCCGAGCTTAATGCTTGTCATCATTCTCTAGTCCAAACGAAAATTTAGGCATTAAGATTGCTTGATTAATTTATAGACACCAAGAAAGTGGGTTTATCTAGTTTTGTTGTTAAAGTTCTAGATTGGCTCGTATTGTCTTTCCTGAATAGTTTTGTGGCTCATGATCCTAAGTATCCCGATGAATCACCCAATCACCCTTAACCTAGCTCCTTTATAATCTGAAACCAAACCAACTCTTTTTTATTTCCATTTAATCGATTTGTTTTACCTTGATATTGAACCCATAAATATAAAGTGTAACTGGTCCTCTGGAATTGAATCTTAAATATTACAACTACCACTGTTAATTTGCCAGTAGTAAAGATCCAATTTTAGTGTATCACTACTTTCCATGGAACGTTAGATTTTGGAAGCAAACTTATTTTGCTTAATGTGTTCTACGCTCCTTACCTTACTATAACGCTTATCTCAGTCGCTCAATTATTACAAGATATTGCCAGTTGCGTTATATCTACAAGAAAGTTTTGAGTGATACATGATCTAACTTCGAGGACTTTGATTGGTGCCGGTGAGGAGCGTAATGGGGTCTATCACTACAAGGTGGAAGTTGACATTCAAGTTGGTAATGCTGTTTGGTTGCAGAATCGAGATTTATGGCATCGTCGGTTGGGTCATATGTCATCTATAGTGCTTTCGTTTTTATCTGGTGTTTCTGGTGTTAATGTTCTTTCACGTGAACCTGGTGTTTTAAAGTCATTTAGTGATGTCTGTTTACAGGAAAGCAAACATGTGAATTTGTTTCTACGAGTTCTAATAAAGCATATGCATCTTTTAACTTGATACATTGTTATCTTTGGGGCCCTTATCGAACTTCTGCCTCTTGCAGTTCTTATTATTTCTTGATGTTTTCTAGATGATCACTCCAGGGAATTCTGGACCCTTCTTCCCCTTGAAAAATCTGCAGTTGCAAACACCTTAAAAAGGCTCTTTTCTTTCGTTGAACGAAAATTTCAGAAACAAGTTCATACGAACTGACAATGGCACGAAATTCAATGCCCTGGAGTGATTGTCTACAAAACTTCAAGAAATAATAAGAACTGCAAGATGCAGAAGTTCGATAAGGCTCCCAAAGATCACAATGTATCAAGGTAAAAGATACATCTGCTTTATTAGAACTTGTAGAAAAAAATTCTGAAATATTTTCTTGGTTTGGAGATCTCAAGGAATGACTCAGATATCTACATATTTTAATGTAAATACGTTTTGGATATCAATTCAGAATGTGGTTTGACAGGATCCAAGCCGGCTGAAACACCTCTTGAGCAAAATCGTGGATTAGCTACTGCAAATGGCGAACACCATTCTGATCCGGAACAATATCGCAGAATTGTTGGACGACTTGTTTATTTGGTTATTACTCGACCTGAGTTGAGCTACGCTGTACACATCCTGGCTCAGTTTATGCATATGCCTCATCGTCATCATTGGGAGGCAGAGTAGTGCGCTATCTGAAAGGTTCTTTGAGTCAAGGTGTGTTTCTTAGTTTAAAATCAGACTTGTCACTGACTGCGTATTGTGATTCGAATTAGGCAGACGTCCACTTATAAGAAAGTCTCTCACGGGTTACATTGTTATGCTTGGAAATACAATCATATCTTTGAAGACAAAGAAACAAAAGATTGTCTCGTGTTCGTCTGCAGAAGCAGAATATCGCACGATGTCAGATGTTATAGTGAATTGAAGTTGATAACACCATTGCTCCCGATTCTGATGTATTTCAGTATCGTCCTATACATTTGTACTGTGACAAAAAGGCTACTCTTCATATTGCTGCAAATACGAACAAACCAAACAGGTTGATATTGATTGTCACCTTGTTCGCGATGCTGTTAAAGCTCGTTTTCTTTCTCCTCGCTATGTTCATACGACTGCTCAACTTGCTAACATTTTAACAAAGGCACTTAGACATCAACAGTTTCGACAACTACTATGCAAGCTGGGCGTTCACAATCTCCATCTTGAGAGGGAGTATTAAGGATATGATATATTAAAATCTTTAAGGATAAACCTTGTATATATCTGTTTGGAGAATATTCTATACTTGTACTTATCTTGTAATTGGGTATATAAACACCCATGTATATCAATGAACAGCAAACTCTTCTCTAATCTTAGCAGCCCTTGCAATCCATCCTTAAAATGTTGACATCTTGTGTGATGTTGTGTGATGAAGCATACTTTCAATATACCCAATTCATCTAGCATACCCCACCATATGACATATTAAAGTTAATGTCATATTATTCAATCTTATCAAATAAAAATGACTACTATATTCAGTCCAAATGCAAATCGTTATTGACACGCAAAGAGTCGTGACAAACCAGTATTTGAATGTTTTGTAACGTTGGTCAAATATGACAATTCATAACGAAAACTCAAGCCCCTATAAATACAACCTGAGATCTTGTCGCCTTCCATAACAAAAACAGAAACACTTCTCTCCAATAGAAAAGTCATCATAACCAACACAAGACAATCTATCTTTCTCCTCCGAAAATGTCGGATCTGTCCAGCCACTCGAGCAGATCGTTGATCCCGAGCTTCCTCTACTCTCCCGATCATCGTCAGTTTCAGCCATCCACGAACATGACGCAATGCAAATCACAGCCGTTGAGATCGCCGACGACTTCCTCACTCTCATCGAACGGTCCAAGTTTTGCTATTCCAGCGCCGAATGAGAAAGTAGAATTGTACTCTCCGGCGTATTTCGCGGCGTGTACGGTCGGTGGGATGTTGAGTTGCGGGGTCACCCACACGGCGGTTACTCCGCTCGATGTCCTGAAATGCAATATGCAGGTGAAGTTCCAAACCAAACTGTCTTTTTCTTCTTGCACAACTAATTATTGGTATTTACATTTTCAAGCCTTCTTCGGAAGCTATATGTGGTGGATAAATACTTAAGTAGCCAATTAAACATCTATTTAAAAATTATTAAGCGAAATTAACTGCAAAACATCGAATTTTTATTTGTTTATTACATCACAAAGATGGTGAAGTCATAAAATACAAAACATGAACTTATAATCTAATTGGTTTGTAAATATTACAATTTCGTAGCATCTTCAATTTAAAATTCTATTTTCTTAAGAAATACAACTCCATAATAGAGTCGCTAACCACACTCCATTTTGAAGTGAAAAATAAAGTAATAAACAAAAATAAAATTATTACTATTTAAACTCATTTTTACTTCACTATAGAATGGAAAATGGAGTAAGATTGAATTATTTCTTATTTTAAATTTTGTTTTGAAGTAAAATATGGAACAATGTTGGTGATATTCTCCTGATTTAAAATTAAATCCGGAACTGTATCTATGATTGTTCAATCCAGTAAAGTTAAGTTGATTCTACTTTTATAGTATCATTTTGTTTTTTTGTCAAACTTTTATATTATCATTTGATGCTACTTTACACGTAGTATCAACTTCTGAGTTTCTTGTTTTACACGGCATCGACTATTCAACTGTCTCGGAGACTTTTCAGTCTTTGCGAGATGTTGATGTGCAATCAGGGAAAATCTGAGTTAAAGGAACAAAAAATAATAATTTGTTCACTATTTTCAGATTGATCCATCCAAGTACAAGAACATAACTTCTGCTTTCAAGACAACAATCAAAGAGCAAGGGCTCAAGGGTTTCACCAGAGGCTGGTCACCAACTCTTATCGGGTACAGTGCCCAGGGAGCGTTTAAATACGGTTTATATGAGTACGCCAAGAAATATTACTCAGACATCGTTGGTCCAGAAAACGCAGCCAAATACAAGACCCTCATCTACCTAGCTGGCTCGGCCTCTGCGGAGATCGTAGCAGATGTGGCTCTCTGTCCAATGGAAGCTGTCAAAGTCAGGGTCCAGACTCAGCCTGGTTTCGCACGCGGTTTATCTGATGGTCTACCAAAGATCATCAGATCAGAAGGAGTTAGAGGGTTGTTCAAAGGACTTGTTCCTTTATGGGGACGCCAGATTCCATGTAAGTACCAATACTAAATAAAATCTTGTGTCCACAAACAAAGTCGGCTCTGAAAATACATTTTAACAATTTGGATGCATATGTCTATGTATAAATTATTGAATTATTGTGGGGTCAAAGCCAATGTTTTAGTGGGTCCAAAATCGCTTGTTCGAAAGATAAAAGCATCATCGGTAAAAAAATTGATGTTTTTGCAGATACCATGATGAAATTTGCTACTTTTGAAAACACTGTGGAGCTCATATACAAGAAAGTGATTCCTACCCCAAAGGAAGAGTGCTCAGAGCCAGTTCAGCTTGGTGTTAGCTTTGCCGGTGGATACATTGCTGGAATTTTCTGCGCTGTTATCTCACATCCTGCAGATAACTTGGTCTCTTTCCTTAATAACTCTAAAGGGGCAACTGTTAGTGATGTAAGTGAACCTACATGCAAATAAGAGCTGTTCACTGATACATATGTGCTGCTCTGATTTGGTTTTGATTCTTTCTTGAGCTACAGGCAGTAAAGAGGCTAGGGTTATTGGGTATGTTTACTCGTGGACTTCCTCTTCGCATTTTCATGATAGGAACACTTACTGGAGCTCAATGGGTTATCTATGATGCTGTTAAAGTTTTGGCTGGATTGTAAGTTATACTCCCCTTCACTTAGGGATATTCTCATCAATATTAAAATCATTTAAGAAACAAACATCTACTTATAATTTTCTCATTTTCTTAGGCCAACCACTGGTGGTGCTTCTCCCACTACTGCGCTTGCTCCAGCTGTAAGTGCATAAGGTTACAAAGACATTCCTCGCAAAGTCGACACGTTAAAGCAATAAAAGGGAAACAAAACTCCCAATTGTTAATCTTATTTTGCCTTTTACCTTGCAATATAACCAAAATTGTATACCCTACAACTAGTTGTTCTGCTTGTACACTTTATTATTAGAATATATATATATATATATATTCTTAACCAGAAACAACAAGAGAGAAAAACTTTGTAATCTATATAAATAAATGAGATTTTGGTCTCTCCATAAAGTGTCACATCAACACATAGCATAGGGCGTCTTAGGACATGTGTCATCTCTCTTTTCCAACTTTAAAATTTTGTTCTCATGTCGTTTGGATTGATAACTACTTATCTGATTTCAAAAATTGAAGTCCATTTTATGTTCCAAATATCTATTTGTAGAAAGTCGTTTTGAGCTTTACGAACTTTCACCGTGTTGGTTTACAAAAAAAAAAACCGACGCCCAACACCAACACTACACTCAAATCATCATCTTCTTCCTCTTGCTCTGTTTTCCTTTTTCATGAACGTTTCACTGTAACGTTTCCGTAAGAGTTTACCCCTTCTTTTATGTCCCTAATAAAAGCTAAACCCCACTTATTCCACTACGTATTATCTAAGAGCACCTCCAATGGTTTTAAAAAAAGAAAGAAAAAATTAAAAAAAATGAACTAATAGCGGGCCACCACGTGTCAGTGGGGCCCGTAAACAGTTCAAGAACCTGGTTCTTAATGGAGAATTTTTAGAAGTGGTTCTAAAAAAATTGTGGGCCCCACGATGTTTAGAACCCCTAGAAAACCTCTAAAAACCCCCCCATTAGAAGTGGTCTAATACACCTTAAACTTCTTCTAAATCGCTTACAATCACACTCTTATTATTCTCATCACTGCACAAAGAATATGGATTCATTGAGTTCCAAAGCAGGATGATATTGAAGGTAAAGAACAAGCTGTGTCAAGACAATGTTTTACTTTAAACTTCTGATCTTATTTCTCTGCCACATACAGTATTCCCAAGAGGGTTATTTATACAAAGATAGAGAACATTCTAGACTGAGGGGTGAGGTGTCACTGACAACTCACGTATCCTGATCCACAAGCACACCAAAACTGTTATTGAGCTGTATTGGCTGAGGTGTGATGGCCGTGCACTTTGCTTTAACGTCTCCTCTGTTATTGACCATCTTGTTATCCGTTGCTGTGTTTTGTTGTGTAGTGATGATCTTCCTGGGCTTCTCATGATGTGCACGGCCCACTGTCGTTTGTTGATCTTTGGTGAGATGATGGGCTTTGCTGTTATATTCAATACCCCCGCGCAAACTCGAGGTGGGTGGAAAGTCCACACCGAGTTTGAATCGGAGAGTAAAGAAACTTTGTTGGGGCAGAGATTTGGTAAAGATGTCCGCAAGTTGTTGAGCTGCTGGTATGTGATGAACAATCAATGATCCTTCTGCAATTTTTTCCCTGGCAAAATGATAGTGTGTGGCAAAGTGCTTCGACTTCGTGTGCAACACCGGGTTAGCCGTAAGATGCACTGCAGACAGATTATCACAATATATCTCTGCAGGTTCATGTTGCTTGACTCCTATGTTCCTTAGCATTTCACTGATCCAGGAAAGTTCAGCAGCTGTATCTGACAGGGTTCGGTACTCAGCTTCTGTTGAGCTTCTTGCAACCGATTTTTGTCTCTTTGCTGACCAGGAAATGATGTTTGTTCCAAGGAAGGTGCAGAAACCTCCGTTGGATCTTCTTGTCTCTCTGCACCCTGCCCAATCACTATCACAATATGCCCTTATATGAGAGTTAGTGTCTGATTCAAGATGAAGACCCATTTGCAGGGTACCCTTCAAGTACCGCAAGATCCTTTTCAGCAAGTGAAAATCAGACACTGACGGTTTGTGCATCTTCTGACAAACCAGATTAACAGCAAACTGGATATCTGGTCTGGTTAGAGTGAGATATTGGAGCTTACCAGCCAGGCTACGGAAGTATGTAGGATCGGAGAAACAGTCTTCTTGATGTGGAACTTTGTCGAGTTGTAAAGGTAGTGGAGTGGGCATGGGAGCACAGTCTGACATTCCAGCGGCTTGGAGCAAGTCTCCTGCATATTTTTCTTGATTGAGAAACAGACCAGTAGGCGTGAAGAGAGCCTGAATACCCAGAAAGTAGCTCAGTTGACCCATGTCTTTCATCCTGAATCTTTGTTTAAGACAAGCAATGAGTTTCTGAATCAGAGACTTACTACTCCCTGTCAACACCATGTCATCCACATATAGAAGGAGGAACATAACCTCGTTTTCTCGTTGATAGACAAAGAGTGAAGGATCTCCTGTATTACAGACAAAACCAAACTCAATAAGGTATGAGCTAAACTTGTCAAACCATGCTCTCGGAGCCTGCTTCAATCCATAGATTGCTATGTGCAGTTTACACACATACTCAGGATGTTCCTTGTCTGCAAACCCCAGGGGTTGTCTCATATATACTGTCTCAGCCAGGTCTCCGTGAAGAAAAGTGTTCTTGACATCCAACTGCTTGATATCCCACTTCTCTACCACTGCAAAGTGTAACACCATTCTGACAGTTGCAGTTCTTACAACCGGGCTATATGTTTCCAAGAAATCCACTCCTTCTTCCTGTTCATTTCCTTTGGCCACTAATCTTGACCGTAGTTTATCCAGTGTTCCATTGGCTTGGAGTTTGACCTTGTGTATCCACCTGCATCCAATAGGTTCAACTCCTGCAGGTAGAGGACACAAGCTCCAAGTGTTCGTCTCATCACATGTACTTATTTCTTCCATCATTGCCGCATTCCATCCTGGATGTTTTAAGGCTTCTGCAACTGTTCTAGGTGGTTCAGGTAGTCCTCTGACAGTCAGCAATACATATCGAGGGTTTGGCTTCATTATTCCTGCCTTTCTTCTGGTTAACATTCGATGTGTATTGTCAACAACAGGTGGTGGAGTTGGTTCATGTTGTTGAGATCCACCTCCCGAGCTTGAACTGGAACTACTTGAGGTTGTAGTTGTTCCAGAGTCTCCTTCAGATGACGGACCTGGATCCACTTCCAATGTTGGCTGAGTAGCTGCTAGAACTGTCCTTTTGGTAACCACAACTCCTACTTCTTCTTCAGGTGGTTCTGTCATTAACTCGTCTTCAGGACTCGAGATTTGTGTCTGGAGGTGCCAGGTTGTTGTCAGTGGAGTTGATGAAGGAGGAAGCAGATGAACATAACTGTCTTTGTAAGGGAAACGATGTTCATCAAACAGGACATGTCTGTTGATGTAAACACGACCAGTGGGAGGATGAAAGCATCGATACCCTTTATATCTTTCATTGTACCCGAGAAAAACACAGAGTAGTGACTTGGGATCAAACTTGTTCTTCGCATAAGGGCGAAGGTAAGGATAGCAGGCACACCCAAATACTCTCAAAGACGTGTACACCGGTGGTTTACCATACAACTTTTCAAAGGGGCTTACCATGTTCTTATGAGCCGATGTGGGAAGTAGATTGCTGAGAAACACTGATGTGAAGAATGCTTCAAACCCATAGTGTTTGTGGAACATGACCCTGATACAGCATAGACAGACCCAGCTCTGCAATGTACCTATGTCTTCTCTCAGCAATACCATTCTGTTCTGGAGTATGAGGACATGAGACGATGTGTTTGATACCACAGTTAGCAAGATGCGTCGAGAGTGCCGTGTTAATGAATTCACCACCACCATCAGTTTGAAAAACTGTGATTTTCTGACTCAGTTGATTCTCTACTAACAGTTGAAAGGCTTTGAAGACAGAGCAGACTTCAGACTTTGATTTGAGAGGATAAAACCAGCAAAACCTCGAGAAATTATCTATGAACACAACATAGAATCTGAAACCTTGTACTGATATAACTGGAGAAGGTCCCCATAACATCACAATGTATTCTTTCAAGAGGTCTTGTAGAACAAAAAACTGAGCTAGAAAATGGAAGCTTACATGTCTTGCCAACTTGACATGATTCACACATTGACACTGAGGTCTTATTACACAAAATGGCCTTTATTGCTTTAAGATGTTGCAGAACTTGATAGTTTGGATGACCCAACCTCCTGTGCCAAACATCCTCACTCGTTGCCTGCTGTCTTGACGAATAGAAGGCTAGGAACTGAGGATTGTCCAGACGGTAGAGTCCATTACTTTTCCTTCCCTGACTGAGAATTTTGTTTGTTGCCTTGTCCTTTACAGAAACAGTTGTAGAGTCAAAGGTGAACAAACATGGATAATCATCCGTAAGCTTAGACACTGACAACAGTGACTTCGTTATCTCAGGACAAACAAGAACATCTGTGAGAGGTATAGATGCATTACCTGCCACAGTTGGTATGGAGGCTGACCCAACATGAGTTATTGGTAAGAAATCGCCATTTCCTACAACAACATTATCTGTTCCTTCATATTCCTGAGCAGTGTCTAGAAACTGAGCTGAATTTGTGACGTGATGAGATGAACCACTGTCAGGATACCATTCAATTCCCGAGTAACTCGCTGGCTGAGTTCCAGCAGTAAGAACATTGGCTTGAGGAAATGACTCTTGAACCACATAATGTTGATCAAATCTTCTGTAACACTTGTATGCAGAATGACCATATTTTCCGCAAATCTGACAAGTGGGACGTTGATTATCCGCAGGAAATGTGGTTCTCTGAGCACTTTGACCAAATTGTTGTGGGAACCCCCTTCCTTAAGTCGTGTAGCCTCCTCTGCCACGGTAACCTCCTCTGTTTTGACCACCACGACCTCTGCTAGAGTATCCTCCTCTGTTGACATAGAAAGCTTGATGTGGAGACACTTCACTCGCAGACTCATATGATTTGATTTTATCTTCAAATCCAGTGAGCTTGTGCACCACGTCTTCAAAACAAGGTGGAGGATAAGCATCCATAGAGTGCTCAATAACTGCACTGACTGATTCATACTCTTTCCCTAGACCGTTGAGTACACCATAGATCTTCTCATGTTCAGTAATGGGAGCACCAATGGAGTCAAGCTGATCACACAAGGATTTAATCTCCGACAGGTAAGAGGCCATAGTGCTGGTTCCTTTAACAGTAGTCTGAACACGTCTTTGTAGATCTAACCTCCTGGTTGCCGACACCCTGTTGTATTTCTTAGCAAGAGCAAGCCATACCTCGTGTGAGGAATGAAGAGCATAGACTGATTTCAGAGCATCTTCAGACAGTGTTCCGTAGATCCACGCAAGAATCAGCTGGTCTTTTTGCATCCACCTAAGGAACTCCGGGTTCACAGCTTCTGTTTGTTGGTCGCCATTTCTCACCGTGACTGTTTGAGGAGGACGAGGTTGAGTTCCGTTGACGAAGCCGAGCAATGTTTGACTCGAGAGGAATTGCTCAAACTGTAGTTTCCAGAGAAGGTAGTTCCTTCCTTGAGCTTCAATGTAACAACTTGAGAGATGGTGAGAGATGTTGCAGGAAGCGTGTCATTGCCATCCATGGCTCTGATACCATGAAGGTAAAGAACAAGCTGTGTCAAGACAGTGTTTTACTTTAAACTTCTGATCTTATTTCTCTGCCACATACAGTATTCCCAAGAGGGTTATTTATACAAAGATAGAGAACATTCTAGACTGAGGGGTGAGGTGTCACTGACAACTCACGTATCCTGATCCACAAGCACACCAAAACTGTTATTGAGCTGTATTGGCTGAGGTGTGATGGCCGTGCACTTTGCTTTAACGTCTCCTCTGTTATTGACCATCTTGTTATCCGTTGCTGTGTTTTGTTGTGTAGTGATGATCTTCCTGGGCTTCTCATGATGTGCACGGCCCACTGTCGTTTGTTGATCTTTGGTGAGATGATGGGCTTTGTTGTTATATTCAATAGATATGTAAGTCACGATCATTCCCTTTGAGAGAGTTTTAGACTTCTTTTGCTGGCTCAAATTGTAACGTTTTTTCTGCAGGCAATTAAGATTTATAGCATGAATAAGCTCCCTGGGAAACCTATTCGTCTAAACAAGATACCTTTGTTCCTATATCTTTCTTGATTAAGCAATAAATTATTTTTTTCTAGGAAATTCTTGGGAACCTAAATTCTTGCGAGTTTTGATGCAGTGACGTGTTTAATTTCTCCTCTTAGGAGTTTTCTAATATATTTTTTTTCTCCTGTTGTAATTGAATTAGGCCTCTTAAAATAGGAAGAGCTTCTTTGTTGGTGTCTATCTTTTCATTAGAAACCTTGCCCATGTATGTATATATGATATCTTGGTGGTATTTCTATAGTTGTGGATGAAAAAATCGTGTATGATACTTTCGCGCATTTGGTGGCATTGCTTCTAATCTTAAGGTAAAATCTTTATTGTTGTTGATAATATATTACTTGTAATCTATGAGTAAGATGTCATTGTGGTGGAGAAAAAGAATGGTTGTACGCTTAAAAATCTGTTGCTCTGAAATTTTCATTTCATATAATTTGAAATTCTGATATTGTGAACTTACAAGGTTTTAGCTTCATTAGCTATGACTCCTTTGACGCATCTGATGCTGCTATTGAGGTGAGTCTCTTTTTTTTTTTTCTCTTTCATGACTATCACTTCTACAATTACTAAAATGAGTCCCAATCACATAAATAGCTTCTTTATTAATCCAATAAATGTATACAGCAGACAATGATCAGACAGTCTATGTGTAATCATCAATAACAGTCTCTTACGCATACAAGAAAGACACCAAAGGGGAGCAACAAGAACTCAATACTCATTGTTGAGTTAAGCAAGAAATAACTTGGGTGTCAAGTTACCTAATTCTATTGAGATATAAAATAGGAAAAATCTATTTTGTAATTCTTAGAGTTTAGGAAAGTGTTATTCATATATATAAGATGCAAGGGTATTTGCATATCTTATGAGTTGAAAAAGTCTTAGTTTTTGAGCAAGTTTTCTAAGACATTGAGATATCAATAAAGAGTTTTAGAGTTTGAGTTAAGTCTTTGATTCAATAATTGGTAGCAGAGCATATATTGAGTCAAAGAGAGCATGGGAGAAATCGTTTCAGTGAATAGCAACAAGAACAGTGCCTCGTAGTCCATTCAGTGTCCGCAGCTTAATGATACTAATTATACTGTATGGACAATAAGGATGCATGCAACATTAAAGGTTCATAAGGTCTGGGAGGCCATTGATCCAGGAGATATCAGAGAGAAGAATGATTTGGCAAGAGCATTACTGTTCCAGTCGATACCGTTATCATTATTGATGCAAGTGGGAAACCTTACTACCGAAAAAGAGATTTTGGAGGCGATAAAGCTGAGGCATATGGGAGCTGACCGTGTACGAGAAGCACGCTTGCAGACTTTAAAAGCTGATTTTGACAGACTTAAGATGAAAGACACCGATTCCATTGATAGTTTAGTCGGGAAACTCTCTGAATTGTCAACAAAATCTGCAGCTCTGGGAGAAACTGTAGAGGAACCGAGGATCGTTAAGAAATTTCTTCATAGCCTACCAAGAAAGAAATACATACACATCATCGCTGCCTTGGAGCAAGTTCTTGATCTAAATAAAACAAGCTTTGAAGACATTGTGGGATGGTTGAAAGCATACGAAGAGAGAATCTCAGAGGAGGAAGAAGAGAAACAAGAAGAACAAGGTCAAAATAAATTGATGTATGCTAATAATGACCCACAAGCGCGCCCACAAGGCTATCAAGACAGATATGACTCCTCTAGAGGCAGAGGCAGAGGTGGTCGATATGAGTTTCGAGGAAGATTACGTGGTCGGTATGGGTATAATGGCGGACGCTACAATCGAGATGCATTCAGAGTTGTGTGTTTCAGATGTGATAAGCTTGGGCACTTTGCTCAGAATTGTCCAGATCGCTTACTTAAACTCCAAGAAACACATGAAAGCGAGACATATACTACACATGAAGCTGATGAATTGATGGTTAACGAGATTGTGTATCTCAATGAACAGAAGGTGATACCCACAAAGCTTGAGAGGACGGCAGCTGGAGATATATGTGGTATTTAGACAATGGAGCTACAAATCACATGACGGTTAATCTAGAGTACTTCTCAAAGATTGATAGAAAAATAACCGGAAAGTTGAGGTTTGGGGACGATTCACGGATAGATATAACTGGAAAAGGCTCGATTATATTTACAACCAGTGGTGGTGAAAAGAAAATTCTGTCAGATGTTTACTACATTCCAGAGCTCAAGAGTAATATTATAAGCCTTGGACAAGCAACTGAAGCTGGCTGTGAGGTGAGAATGAAAGAAAACTGGTTGTTCTTATATGATCGAGACAATAAGCTCATTGTAAAGTCAAAACGATCACCCAATCAACTTTACAAGGTCATCTTGGAGGTGGAGTTAAAGAAGTGTTTGCAGTTGGCTCTTCATAAGGAGTCGTCGAGGTGGCACTCACGCTTAGGACATATGGGTCTGAGAAATATGAAGCTTATGGTTGACAAGGATATGGTAATTGGTATGCCTCGTTTTGAAGTAGAGAAGGAGACATGTACATCGTGTCTGCGTGGAAAACAAATACGAAGCTCGTTTCCAGCAGCAAGCTCGTACCATGCAACAAAAGTTCTTGAATTAGTACAATGAGATCTATGCGGTCCGATCACACCGCCCACAGCCGGAGGAAGTAGATATGTCTTCGTTCTAATCGATGACTACTCAAGATATATGTGGACTATTCTCATGAGGGAGAAGAGTGAAGCTTTTGTCAAGTTTAAACGTTTTAGAGCTATAGTAGAACATGAGACAAGTGCTAAGATCAAGACATTACGAACTGACAGAGGAGGAGAGTTCACATCACTAGAGTTCAAGGAGTACTGCGATAGCATGGGCATAGAACGCCATCTCACAGCGCCATATTCACCTCAGCAGAATGAAGTTGTCAAGAGGAGAAACAGAACGCTACTTGAGATGACGAGAAGTATCTTAAAACATATGGATGTTCCAAATTAGTTATGGGGTGAGGCGGTTAGGCATTCAACCTATCTTATCAATAGGATAACAACGAGAACTCTAGTACTTCAGACTCCTTACGAGAGTTTCAAGGGAAGAAAACCGAATGTAGGACACATAAGGGTCTTCGGTTGTGTTGTTCATGTGAAAGTAGCCACGCCACATCTGAAGAAGCTGGATGATAGGTCGAGAACTCTGGTTCATCTTGGTACTGAACCAGGAACAAAAGCTTATCGGCTTCTTGATCCAACTACTCGGAGGATAGTAGTTAGTAGAGACGTGGTATTTAGTGAAGAACAAAGATGGAAGTGGTTAGAGTTAGAGAAAGAGGAGCAAGACAATGCAAGAATTATCGATTTTGGGTTCAGAGGAGTTGGAGAAGAAGTAGTTTCTCGAGATAACGCGATAATAAACGAATAAAAAGAAGTGGACGCAGAGTTTACAAGGAATGAAATTCAAAACGAATCACCTGTGATTCTGAGACGATCTTAAGTTATCTCGACGACCACGAGCTCTTAGTGGAGGAAGCCGAGATGTATGAGACACTTTGCGAGATTGAATGTGATCATCTCTTAATGCTAGTGAATGAAGAACCATGGAACTATGAGGAAGCAAAAGAGTTGAAAGTGTGGAGAGATGCTTGTGAGGATGAGATTAAATCGATAGTAAAGAATGAGACGTGGGTTCTTGTTAATCTTCCACCACATTGTAAAGCGATAGGATTGAAGTGGATCTTCAAGGTTAAGAGAAATTCCGATGGAAGTATCAACAAATACAAGGCGCGTTTGGTGGCAAAAGGCTACATACATAAACACGGAATAGACTTTGATGAAGTCTTTGCACATGTCGCACGGATTGAGACATTTCGTTTTATCATTGGAATAACAGTTACACGAGATTGGGAACTACATCATCTTGACGTTAAGACCGCATTCTTGCACGGTGACTTGAAAGAGGAGGTTTATGTGTCTCAACCGGAGGGTTATGCCATCAAAGGGAAAGAAGCTAATGTCTACAAACTTAAGAAGGCACTTTACGGTCTTCGTCAAGCTCCAAGAGCATGGAACGAGAAGCTTAATACAATGTTAATCGAGCTTAACTTTGTTCGATGTTTAAAAGAGCCATCTCTTTATCGAAAGAAGAAGCAAGATTATCTTTTGGTAGTAGCTGTTTATGTAGACGATTTACTCATAACGGGATCTAGTTTGGCCATGATCAACGACTTTAAGAGAGATATGGCAGATAAGTTTGACATGACAGAACTCGGGATAGAAGTCACGCAGAAGAAGAGGAGTATAATTTTGAGTCAAGAGAAATATGCTGCAAAGATTCTAGAAGAAGCCGGGATGAAAGGGTGTAATGCAGCACATATACCTATGGATGCTGGTCTGAAGTTGGGCAAGGCAGAAGAGGAAGATAGTGTGGATGAAACAGAGTATCAAAGACACATTGGTTGCTTGCGACATTTGATACACACAAGACCTGATATTGCGTGTAGCGTGGGAATTCTAAGTCGTTATATGCATTGTCCAAAAGAGTCTCATAAGGCTGCACTGAAACAAGTTTTGAGATATCTATAAGGGACTTTATCGCATGGCTTAAGGTTTGAAGTAAGACCGCAAGAAGGGTTAATAGGTTACAGTGATAGTAGTTACAATGTTGATCCAGACGATGGGAAAAGCACCATTGGTCATATCTTCTATCTCAGTGGGAATCCTATCACATGGTGCTCTCAGAAACAAGAGATAGTTGATCTTTCATCATGTGAAGCTGAGTTCATGGCTGCAACAGAGACAGCGAAGCAAGCCATATGGTTGCAGGATCTTCTTACTGAGATTTTTGGTCATACGAACAAGAGGGTGGTGATAAGAATTGATAACAAGTCTGCTATAGCTTTGTCCAAGAACCCGGTGTTCCATGGGCGTAGTAAGCACATTCACACAAGGTTCCATTTCATTAGAGAATGTGTTGAGAAAGGACTTGTAAGTGTAGAACATGTTGCTGGAGTGAAGCAAAAGGCTGACATACTTACAAAAGCACTTGGAAGGATTAAATTTAAAGAGATGAGAAGTCTCATTGGAGTTCAAGAGTTCAAGAATGGAGATTTCAAGCTTAACGGGGAGAATGTTGAGTTAAGCTAGAAATAACTTGGGTGTCAAGTTACCTAATTCTGTTGAGCTATAGAATAGGAAAATATCTATTTTGTAATTCCTAATGAGTTTAGGAAAGTGTGATTCATATATATAAGATGCAAGGGTGTTTGCATATCTTATGAGTTGAGAGAGTCTTAGTTTTTGAGCAAGTTTTCTAAGACATTGAGATATCAATAAAGAGTTTTAGAGTTTGAGTTAAGTCTTTGATTCAATACTCATCAGTGCAACCTCTACAATGTTTAATTGCATTGGTCTTCCAAAACCAAATCTGAACATTTGTAACGCCTAAATACACTTCTATGCATGGTATCTACGGTGTCTTAGTGTGTATGACGTCCTCACTATTCATTGTTTACATGTATTATGTAGCTATTTAAAGTGTAAATATACTACGATTAAAAATGTTGAGTTTATCTCTTGCAGTGATGAAAATAAATAGAAAATAAGAGATTTAATGAATTTTGGGCTGAAACGGCATGAACCAAGCAATTAAAGAAGATGCTCATTTTTTTTGGCCAGAAAACATTGCACAAGCTGAAATGGAGGAAGGAAGTTGTGAATTAGAGCTTGATTGGGACAGCTACAAAAATCAAAAGACGAGATTTCATCTGGGCATAAGCTTAAATTGGCTGAGGAGAAGACAAGAACATAGAAACAAAAAAACTGAGAGCAGGAGCTGCAAACGCCAAGACAAAAGATGAGGAGAGTTGTAGAAAGAAAGAAAAAAAGAACATCAAGAGAGAGACCAAAAATAAGATAGTTCTTCCTGCTCACATGATATAATAGAATGTGTCACTAATGTACATAAAATATTTCTACATATTTTCTAGAGTGTAGTTTGCAACTGACTGAATTTTAACACCCAACATAAATGGTTTCAACATAAACTTCAAAAGGGTCAATCTTGAGATAAGAGATGTGTAGACTAATAAGAGATCACAAAATTATACAAAAGGATCATAGAGCAAAAAGATACGTTAAGTCAGACAACAAATCTAAATCATTCTCCAAAGATGGGTAGAGAAAAATACTCCATAATGCTAGAAAATCAACATATACATCATGATTTTTTACTGTAGAAGAATAACAATTGGGCCTGAACAACGAACAAAAACAAAAAATGCCATAAATATGAATACATCAGTCGTATCTCAAAAATGTAAAAAAAGTAAATACACATTATATTGTATAATGTCATATTAAGTGGGAAGGGGATGATATTGTAGTAAAAAGAATTGATTGTATTAAATTATTTGACCCTCTATATGGGCATGTGTTTTCACACTTATGGCAATCACTTTTTGTCAAAGAAAAAAGAACCAAATCCCGTTCATTTTCCTAAGATTAGTCGTTTTTTTGGTAATAATGGGGAACTTCATAATCATAAACAGGTGGATGCGATAAGAACACATACATGCATGTCGTCTATAACCTTTTCAAACACAAACTAACGATATTAACAAATCAAAAAATATTTTTATATATCTCCACATCCAAGATAAAGATCGCTATTATAGTTGTATTAGTCTCAATTCAACTACGACAAAAACGAAAATGATCAGGAACAAGTTAAATGTTACAATATCTTTAAAAAAATCAAACAAAAAATAAAAATCAACAAATAGCAATTGCTAAACAAAACAAATATATCTATCCCGGGCGAATAGTAAAACAAAAATAAGGTAAAAGTAGATTTCTCCCAAAAACCAAACTATTTACATAATAAGAAATAAATATAACTAAATTTCAAAAGCGTAAATAACTTATGCACCTCAAACTACCTACCGTCTTTGACATCAATGGCAATAAATCGTTAATGTAAGATAAGCAAGCTATGCGATGTAGAACACACAGTAGTACAGGGTTAATTAATTCCAAGAAATATGACTATATTTATTCTTTTAGAAACTCAAACATGTTCTTCTTAAAAGTAATAAATCAAACAAGCTCAAGACAACCCTC
Organism: Moricandia moricandioides; assembly: GCA_905132885.1. Taxonomy (NCBI): domain Eukaryota; kingdom Viridiplantae; phylum Streptophyta; class Magnoliopsida; order Brassicales; family Brassicaceae; genus Moricandia; species Moricandia moricandioides. The sequence continues at coordinate 33,398 of CAJHQQ010003618.1, forward strand.
GACTTGTTTGCTAGTCTTACTCGTTCAGAGACCTAAGACAGACTCTGAACCACCTAAGCCCTTAACCCCTAGATGCTTTGCTTCTCCTTCTTCGGACGTACAAAACTCTCTATCGCTAAAAACTCTCTCTGTGTGTTAACCGGCAACACAGTGCCACGACTCCCTTTTATATATCTTTTGAGAAGCCCTAGATCTAATTTATCTACCCAATGGAAACTTTCTATTTCTTTTACTTTAGCGAATAAGCCAATCTTCCTTTTCTCTTTAGATCGATTGCTTCTTCTCCAAGTCTTCCTTTAATATGCCTCTTCATTAAATCTTCCTTTAATGCATCGGTTTTGACACGTGCTTCTCACGATCCGTCTCTCTGATGTAGTAGTCCATGTCGCACTTCATGAACTACTTCTGCTCTGCTACATCATCGTCTTCACCATACATCTTCAATCTCCCCCTTTTTAATTCGTCGTCTCACAAGTACCTGAGATAGAAGACAAGAGCAACCACAACAACACTAGTATATATGCCTAAGAGTTATTTCAACCACATCAACACAATTAAGAACATACTTATATTATCCTAAAACAATAGGTTCAAGAAATTCAATACATATTATCAAAAGATAGCATATACAAATGCTCCCCCATAAACTTAGTCTTCTGCATCTCAGTCCTCTTCTTCTCTCCCTACTTGTGAGCACACGGATTAAAAACAACACATCAATACTTCATAAAGAGAGACCGATACTAACCTGCTACAACACTCTAAAGATCCTGAACGATCTCAGTTAAAGCCTGAAGAGCTCGAGTTGTGTCTTGTAGTGCCACTTGCAGATCAACCCTGGTGAGTGGTCCCTGAGATATGGAAACTGTTCCAAGCTCATAAACAGATACTCAGCGTGGTCTAGTTCTGGAGCTAGGTGTAGCAGTCCGTGGAGCAGGAGTTGGAGCAGGAGATGGCTGACGTGTTGTCCTAGCAGAGCTTCTCTTCGATTCAGCTTTGGCTGGTGCCTTTCCTTTAGCTACTCTCTGCTCATAGATCTCACCCACTCGTTTATCCTTCTTGTATGCGATAGGATGTGCAAGCTTGTCGTTGGTGTAAGATGGAACCGCATGCTGCTCTTGGAGAAGTCCCATGATCAAACGAGGGAAGATCAATCAACATGCATCATTGCGCTGAGTAAATCCAAGGTTGATGATATGTTTTAACATCATCTTACCCAAATCAACACGAACTTTATGAGTCATCTTGTAGATCATCCTTGCCCTCTCAAGAGATACGTGAGTCTTGTGAGTAGAGGGGATCCAGTTGTAAGCAGCTATAATCATCAGGGCTCCATAGCACGGTGTGAGATCTGTTGTGGTAAGACCATCCCATTCTTTCCTTGTGTCTCCAGTGATGAACGAGGCCAAGTCAGTTACTGAAGTTTCATCCAAAGTCGTCTCTGCCTCCTCTTCTTCATCTGTGAGTGGCTCCCAGTCTAAGACACTGTTGATGATGGCAGGTGAGAACTTGTATGTATGCCCTCTTACTGAGAATCACTTCTTCAACATCTGCTTCGTTTTTCGTACTTGGCAATCCAGCATAAAACTCAGCTACGACTTGCTCAACATAAACACCAAGAGAATAGATGAAGAGAGGCTGGGAGATTGAGCTTCTTAAGCACGATGGAGATTTTTTTAGGGTTTGTGACCCACTACTTCCCTTAACTGAATAAAACTGAATCAACTTTTCTGATATTGCACATCTAATCCCTGACTTTTTATCCTCTCATTTGTATACCTACAACATTTAAATTCTCTCATCCAAACACATAAGCATTAAGCACATTCGTGAATTAATGTTATATCATCAGACTTTCAAGATAGTAATAAAACACGAGTCACAACTCACAATTAGCTGATTCAAGACTAATATAAAGCATTAGATTAGTTTATTTACCCTTTATGTGATGTGCTTCATGAGTTGACTCAGTGCTTGATTCATGCTGCACATATAATTCTTTCTAGATCTTATACTCTGGTGCACCCGATTGTCTTTTTATGGCTAGCTTTCACATTGTTATGCCTTCATCAATACTGTTGGTTTTCATTCTTTATTCTCGCGCTGTGAAACCCCTGTTGTTTCCCATCATGAATCTATCAACTTTTTTTCCTCTTTTTTTTATTGAGCATATTTCTGAAACATTGCTGGCTCTTTTTATTGAGAGGGGGGGGGCACAGATTGACGTGAAACTTGTACCATCACAGTATTGACGGCATACCAAGCAGCTCTTTTCCACAGCGTTCTCGGGTTCCAAAACCAATCTGAATCATATGTACATCCCGAATCAGCACTTGCACTACTCTCTGCACAACTTGACTCAACAATCAAGGTTACACACACCAATTGCATTTTTTAGTGTGACAAAGCGATTAAATTCAAGAGATTTAGTGAATATATCAGCCAACTGCAAATCAGTAACTACATGTTCGATTACTACCTGATTGTCTTCAACTAATTCTCTGATGAAGTGGTGCATGATGTCAATGTGCTTCGTCCTTGAATGTTGGACCGGATTCCTTGAGATATTAATTGCACTTTTGTTGTCACAATACACAAGAAAGGGACCTGAGTGCATTCCATAATCAGCTGACATCTGCTTCATCCAGATAAGTTGTGAGCAGCAGCTACCCATGGCAATGTATTCTGCTTCTGCCGTAGAGAGTGATACAGAGTTTTGCTTCTTGCTCAGCCACGAGATAAGATTGTTTCCAAGAAAGAAACATCCTCCACTAGTACTTTTCTGTCATCAGCACATCCTGCCTAATCCGCATCACAATACCCCACCAAGTTCTTGTTGGAATGATTTGAGTAATACACACCCAAGCTCTCCGTTCCTTTGACGTACTTGATGATTCGCTTTACTGCATTCAAGTGAGATACCTTAGGCTTGGCTTGATATCTTGCACACACACCAACACTGAATGATAAATCTGGTCGACTAGCAGTCAAGTATAACAGACTACCAATCATCCCTCGATAGAGCTTAGCATCAACATCTTCTCCAGCTTCATCTCGTGCAAGTTTCAGTGATGTACTCATAGGTGTCTTTGAAACTTTGGAGTTCTCCAGACCAAACCGTTTTACCAAACTGTTAGCATACGCACTCTGAGAGATGAAAAACCTTTCTCTGACTGAGATACTTGAAGTCCAAGAAAATACTTCAATTCGCCACACATACTCATTTCAAACTCTTGAGTCATATTCTGAACAAACTCATCAACCAGCTTCTGTGACGTCCCTCCAAAGATAATATCATCCACATAGATTTGGACAATAATTATATCCTTCTCCACTTCTTTGAAGAATAGCGTCTTGTATATACTCCCTCTGATGTACTCAGCTTCCAACAAAAATCCTGTGAGCCTTTCATAGCATGCACGAGGTGCTTGCTTCAACCCATATAGAGCTTTCTTCAGCCGGTAGACATAATCTTGATGCATTGGATCTTCAAATCCCTTTGGTTGCTCAACATAAACTTCCTCCTGAAGTACTCCATTAAGAAAAGCACTTTTCACATTCATTTGATACACTTTGAAGTTTAGTATGCACACCATCCCCAGAAACAACCGAATGGATTCCAATCTTGCAACCGGAGCAAATGTCTCTTCAAAGTCTACTCCTTCAATCTGTGAGTATCCCTGAGCCACAAGTCTTGCCTTGTTGCGAACCACTTCTCCATGCTCATCAGTCTTGTTCTTGAAGATCCATTTTGTTCCAACCACGTTTACTCCTTCAGGTCGAGCAACAAGTTCCCACACATCATTCCTAGTGAACTGCTCAAGTTTCTCCTCCATTGAGACAATCCAATATTCATCAAGAAGTGGTTCAGTGTGTGTCTTTGGTTCAATTGATGAGACAAAGCATGCGAACTACACCATTTCTCTGAAATTGATGACTTTACCACGAGTCTTCCGTCCTTCTTCAATGCCTCCAATCACGTCTGACTTCGAGTGATTACGATGAACTTGTTGAATCACCGGTTGAGGTATTGTATCTGCCGTTGGACCTTCCTCAATCGTTTCTTTAGTAGCTCTTGTTGAGTCATCTTCATCCTCTTCATCTAACTCTAAATCTCCTCCTACAACCACTGAAAGATCGTCAAACACAACATTAACTGATTCCACAATCGTTTCTGACCGCTTGTTGTAGACCCGGTAAGCTGAACTAGACTGTGCATAACCCAGAAAGAATCCCTCGTCACTTCTTGAGTCAAATTTCCCGAGGTAGTCCTTGTCATTCAATATGTAAAACATGCATCCAAAAACATGAAAGTAACCAAGGTTAGGAGTTTTGCCTGTCCACATTTCATAAGGAGTCTTCGTTGTCTCTTTTCTGACATACACACGGTTGATTGTGTAACAAGCCGTGTTGAGTGCCTCAGCCCATAATGTTTTGGCTATCTTGTTACCATGAAGCATTGCCCTTCCCATCTCCTGTAGAGTCCTATTCTTCCTTTCCACCACTCCATTCTGTTGAGGTGTCCTTGGTGCCGCAAACTGGTGAGCTATTCCTTTTGATTCAAGGAAGGTAGTCATGACTTCATTCTCAAACTCACCACCATGATCACTGCGTATCTTCTTGATCCCTCCTTTTTCATTTATGAGTTGGAGAGCCAAGATTCTGAAACTCTCAGGAGCTTCTGATTTTTCCCTGAGAAACCTCACCCACGTGAATCTGGTATAGTCATCTACAAGCACGAACACACATCTCTTTCCTCCGATACTTTCTGTTTGCATAGGACCCATGAGATCCATGTGAACTAGATCCAAAGGTGCCTTTGCTTGAACATCCGGTACCTTCCTGTGTTGTATTTTGACTTGCTTTCCATCATTGCATGCACCACACACCATCTTGTCATCGATCTTGAGTTTGGGTACTCCTCGAAGCATGTCGTTGTGGACTAGATTCGTCATATTCCTAAAATTCATATGCCCCAATCGTTGATGCCACAGATCAACATTTCATTTAGCTGATATACCTTTAACCTTCTTCTCCCAGATGTAGCAGTTGTTGCCGGATCTGACACCTTGTAGTAATGTCACCCCATATTGGTTTATAGCACGACAATCAATTGCTGAGAAACTCACCGTAAGTTCATCATCACACAGCTGACTTACGCTTATCAGATTAGTTTTCAATCCTTTGACAAAGTAGACGTTGACCAATCTAGGTACTTCTGAACTACATGTTGTGCCTTTGCCTTGAATGACTCCATAGCCTCCATCTCCAAATGTTACTTTTCCTCCTTTTACTTTAAACAGTTTGTCTAGATACTCAATGTTTCCCGTCATGTTTCTAGAACAACCACTATCGAAGTACCACGGTTCATCAGATTCTGAATCACTTGAAACTCGCGCCATGTTACATCGAAAGGTACTTCTTGTTTCAGTCACTGCCTTAGGATACAAGTCAGTTTTCTTCATCTATCCTCGAGACGTCTTACCAATTCTCCAAAACTTGTGTTGTCTCCAAACTTGCTTGACCCGTTCCAGATACTTGTAGCAATACTTCTTGTAGTGACCAACCTTCCCACAGAAGAAACATCCGCTGACTTGAGCTGGGGTACTTTGTGTCTTGACTTCTTCAACATGTGCAAATCCTCCAGACACAAAACGTGTTGTACCCGTTGAGCTACTGTGCCTTCCAGTGTAGCCAAGTCCCATGGTAGAGTTTTCAGTTCTGCCACTGCTCAGAATCTTTTTAAGTTGTTTAGTTCCCGTGAGCATCTTGATCTTTCGATATTGTTGATCCAATTCAGCTTGAAGATCAGCCGCTTTCTTCCTCTCAGCAAGTACTTCTTCTCTAAGTTCATCAGCTTGTTTCGCCAGAATCAACTTCTCTTTGATCAAATTCACGAGGTCATCCCTTAGAACTTGTACTTCAGCTTCTAGTCTCGCCTTCTCTTTGATTAGCACAAGATTCTCCGTGCCCAACTTCACTAGAGTTTCTCGAACTTCCTTGTAGCTTTCATCGAGCTCGTTCTCTTGTTCAGCATCACTCTCAGATCCTGAGTCACACTCTACTAATTCCCAGAAATGCCACGAAGTTGTTCACTTCTTCTTCACTTTCGCTGTCCGAGTCGCTGTCATTGATTCCTATCATTGACTTTTCTGGTTTTCTCCTTCCATCAGACTCACACTCAGCTTGAGTGTGTCCATATCCTTTGCAGTTATGACACTGGAGATCTCTTCTCTTCACTGTAGGACACTCAGTTCGAAAGTGACCATACCCCTTGCATTCGTAGCACTTAGCGTCATTCTTCCTGTAGTTCTTATCTGGTTCAGATGTCTTCCTTCCTGAACCAAACTTCTTCTGTCCATTCTCCACCTTTCGTAGAGCTCGATCAAACCTTCTGACCAGGAGGCTCACTGGATCATTGTCCTCCATCTGATCCTTCTCAACTGATGCAAGAGCAATTCCTTTCTCCTTCTTCCCACCGGACACTTCCATCTCATGCGCTTGTAGCATCCCAACTACTTCATCAAATGTCATCTCATCGGTGTTACAGGAGACACTCATAGCTGCCTTGTATGCCATGAACTTTGACGGCAAGCACCTCAGGAACTTCTTCACGAGTTTTTTCTCTTTGTATTTCTTCCCAAGTGTGAGTGCTTCTTGCGCCAGTGAGCTGATCTTTGAGCTGAAGTCTCCAACAGATTCATTCTCTTCCATCTTTAGCTCTTCAAACCTAGTTGCAAGCATATCCTTCCTAGAACTTTGGACTTTCAGAGTTCCTTCAAAGTGCCTCTGCAAAATATCCCATGCATCCTTCGCTGCCTCACACCCTTGAATCAGTTCAAACTGCTTCCTTGCCACGCTGCAGTGTATGACAGTTAGTGCACGAGCATTGAACTTCGCCATCTTGTTCTCATCGTCAGTCCAGAATTCTTCCAGCTTTGGAACATCTTTCCCATCAACGCCTCTTGCAACAGGTGACTTCCAACCAAATTCCACAGCCTTCCACGCCAATGGGTCAATACCCTTGATTGTAGCCTTCATACGCGCTTTCCAAAAACCATAGTTTTCCTACTTCAAGGATCACCTTTGGAATATCGTCACCAACTCGCGATAGCTATCCATCTTACTCCGCAGGATCCTACCTGTTTAAGACA
>CAJHQQ010003619.1:0-40536 GCA_905132885.1 Moricandia moricandioides
TGTAGTGAATCATCGATCCTTAGGTCTTCAAATTTCTCCTCTTGAAGCTCTTGATCGCGGTTATATGTTTGGAAAAGGTGTTTTGCGGACATGTTCTCCAAGATCAAAGGCTATTCCTTTTATGAAAATTCCGTTTGCAAAGACGGTGTTCTACTCTTGTGCGAGGTACATTTATTTGATCTCTACGTAACTCTTAACTTATTTCAGTTATTTCATTCCAAAATGCTTTAAAAGTTCATTTTAATATACATGTAGGTTTAGGTGAAATGGTTGAGCTTCAAAGAGCAGACTTTTCTGCTAATAGATTGCCTTCTAGAAAGTTAAGGTATACTTATTATATATAACAATTCTCTCAAATAGTTTTTTTTTAAAGTTTTTGTCACGAAATAGCTCTAAAACTAATTGAAATAGTTTTTTTTAATTTTAAATTTATTTTTTTTTTAATTTTAAATGCTCACTTCCCAAAACTTTATCTCATAAATTTAAATCCTAAGTCGAGATTAGTTAATCCAAATGGTATAAGTATATATTTATATTTTTAATAAAACTTATTTTAGTCATTTTTCTCTTTGTATGACTATCATATGATATTTCTCTATGCCACAAGATTGTTTCTTTTCCGTGGCTATACGTTTGTGTTTTTTTTCCGCTTATGCATAAACACTTACAACACGAAAACAACCAATGCTCATATTAAATCGAAGTTAGTTATATCTATATGACATTTGAGATATTGTTATAAAATACTTTGGGATCTTATGTATATTATATAATAACGCAGTACAAAGGGAATGGGAAGAAGAGGACCGAACCTGAAAGAAGCACGAACTCTAGAGGATGGTGTTGTTGTTCCACTTGGATATCCCGTGGATCAGATGGATGATAATGTTTTCTTTTGTTCGTTTTCATAATTATATTTTAGGTTTTGTTTTTACCTTTAGGCCAATAAATTTGTTTCATTTTGCTTACAGAGTCAATTGTGGCAGAACGAGTACATTGTCTACGATGTGGGACAGATTAAGATGCGTTATCTCATCCATGTCAGAATACAACCTGGAAACTAAATTTCTCATATTATCGTATGATTATTTCTTTTACAGGGAAGTCTACTATTATTTGAAGTCAATTTTTTGGACAGCATCTATAGGATAGGAAATCCATGATTAGCTACGAATTAAGAGTGTATTAATTAATAATGATTTGTTTTTAAATATTCTAATGATTTGGTATTGGTTTTTTGATAAACTTTTTCTATTAAGGGCCTTAGTGTAACCGCAATAGTTGCGGTGCGGGTGTTTGTGGATATGGATGGTTACGGTTTTAAGCGTTATTAAAATATGGGGGATTTGCTAAAAACAACCTAAAATTTCAATCTAAACCTAAAGTGTACCCCAATTTCAATCAAATGCAAAACCAACCTACAAGGGTGATAAAAGTACTATTTAATCCTTATGACCAAACAAAAAACAGAAGTGTATTTTACGTTTCTATCCTTTGTTAGTCTACACGTAACAGAAAGAAGTCTACATAAATGTAGACCTCGTACGAAGTCTATTCACTCGGTAGACTTGTTATGTAGTCTACACCATAATTTTATCTAATAATTTAATTTTAAAAATATATAAAAATAATTGTTGTAATATTTTTAACTAATCAATAATATAATGGATAATATGAAGTAAAAAAAATAAAATTTTATATAATTAAACATTTTTAAGGAACATATACTAATTTGGTAACCATGTCTTAAACAATGTTCAAGGGTTAAACAATAGGTTGTAACATGTTATGCCTTTTGGTAGGAGATTCCATAGGGTTAAATTTTAGATTTTGATTTTTTTTGGTTTTATTGACTTAAATCTGCTTACTAATGTTTAGTAGTTTACATTTTGTATAATTTTGATATTTGAAAAAGTAATTTAAACTGTTTGATGATCAAACAAAACATTTAGGGTTTGAGATTTGTGGTTTAGGGTTTCGTAGACATATTATATAGTCTACATAGTAGTAGACTTTTTTTTCAGTCTATCCGGATTGGTGTTTAAAAAAACTCCTAAATATTTATAAAAAAAATTAAATCATATATTATGACTATAAAATTAAAAATAAAATAATTAAACATATTTAGTAAATCATATATTAAATTTCATAAAAAAATAAAAATCGTTGTAGACTTTCTAAGAAGTCTACACACAGTTTAACCTAACCGGATTTAACCAATATAATTTGATGATCAAATAAAACATTTACGGTTTGAGATTTGTGGTTAAGGGGTTCGTAGACATATTATAAAGTCTACATATATAGATGTAGACCTTTTTTTTAGTCTACACACAGTTTAACCTAACCGGATTTAACCAATATAATTTGACACTTGGGGTTTAGGGTTTGAGATTTCTGGTTTAGGGTATAGTAGACTTACAATTAAGTCTACTTATATGTAGACGTCTATTTCAGTCTACGTTAATTTGTGTTTAACAAAATAAATTATTTGAAAATTAAAATTAACTAAGCGGGAAGTGAAAATGAATTTTGGAGCCTATTTTTCCATATTGGCGCCAATATTTAGGGTATAGTAGATTTACAGTAAAGTTTACTTATATGTAGACGTCTATTTCAGTCTACGTTAATTTGTGTTTACCAAAATAAATTATTTTAAAATTAAAATTAACTAAGCGGGAAGTGAAAATGAATTTTGGAGCCTATTTTTCCATATTGGCGCCAATATGTAGACGTCTATTTCAGTCTACATTAACCAATTTAACCTAACCGGAAAAATTACACAGTATATAAATATTTTTTTAGGGTTTTCTGGTAAAAAGAATCCTAATCACGCCGTTTAGATCTGAGGCGGTTTAGGGGGCGATTTCCGGTGAGATTTTCGGCGAACCCTCTTCGACTCCGTTTTCACATCCAACCACATTCCTCTCGGAATCACCATTCACCACCACGACCATCACCACTATCATCTCCCATCCTTCAGCCATCTCCACCTTGTCTCCTCCTCATCTCCTCCTCGTCACCACCATTACTCTCCGCCTCGTCTCCTCCTCATCTCCACCATTACTTTCCGCCTTGTCTCCTCCTCATCTCCTCCTCGTCATCACCATTACTCTCCTCCTTGTCTCTCTCTCTCTTTATATGTGTTTATAAAGAGTCTCTGCATCTCTTATTGTTTTGATTAAAGTGTTCAATTTTCGTTCTAGGGTTTGTATATGTTCAATTTATTTGATGTAAATTGAAATGCATATGTCGTTGACGAAAATTGATGAAGTGTTATGAGTTAATACATGTTTGTAGAGTACAAGCATGTGTTGTGTTTTATTGATTTCTCTGGCTCTTTTTGTTGCAGGTTGCTCCCAGAATTTTACTGCAGACTACGGATTTGTAGACTTTTACTGTAGACTACGGATTTGTAGACTGTCTTATAGGTCTACATTTGTAGACCATCCGCTTCGTCTCTGTCTCCTCCATTGCTCTGGTAAGTTAAATGTCTCTTTTTACCTCTTTTTTGATAAAAAGTGACTACTTTTACCTTTTTCTCTTTTCAGATCTGAGCCGGTGACTTCTAAGGAACAGTGTTTCTCATCCAAGTCTCTGCTTCCGGTCAGTATTATGGCTTCTACTTCATCTCTCTGTCCTAACCAGCAAGGGACTGTGCTTCATCTTTCCAACGTACGTCTCTGTGTAACTAATAACCTAACAAGCTCATCTTTGTTTACTAACCTTTTAGTTTCTTTTGATTCAGATCTGAGTCGGTCAGTTTTAGATCCATTTCTCTAACGAGCATTGCATCCTCTCTAATCCATTTCTCTGCTTCCGGTGAGTCTCCTTCATTTTAAAGTGTAGTATGAAGTTTCGAATTTGTAGACTAAAATTTTGAATTTGTAGACTGATATTTTGAATTTGTAGACTGATATTTTGAATTTTGTAAACTGATATTTTGAATTTGTAGACTTCTCATGTAAACTGATGTTTTGAATTTGTAGTACACTGATGTTTGAATTTATAGGCTTCTCGTGTAGGCTTTATTTTAAATTGTAGACTTCTCGTGTAGAATGCACTTATATAATTCTTTGTTTGTGTCTTCTTGGTGCATGTTACAAAATGGATTAACCTGATTTCCTATCGAGGTTGTATACTCTAGGGAGGAGCTCAAGAACTGTGAGTAACAGACAGTTGTATCAGGCTTTTGTACCAGACATATGGTTGTAACAAACTTATGTAATTTGCTTGCAGCAGACTGAAGTATTAGTCTTCTTTTACAAAATACTTTTATAGAAGTCTTGTACTCGACTATATATCAAAATATCATCATTTGTATCAGTATAGTACTCTTCTTTAGATATTTTAATTCATATTCGACCAAAATTATAATTCCAATACAATCCAGAGATTTACATATTAGTCTTTCTTTATAAGAGACTTAAAAAAAAGTCTACTTTTTTGTTCAAGAAGACTAACATGTTGGTCTGCACGACAGAAAGTAACATTAGAACTCAAAGTAATAGAAAAATTAAGACCTACAATTTCAACAAAAGTTCATCAAATAAGACAATATCCAAAGCGACAATACAGCTGATAAGTTAAATACATAAGACATAAGACAACATCCAAAGCGACAATACAACTGATAAGTTAAATACATAAGACATAAGACAACATCCAAAGCAATAACACATCATCCAAAGCAATAATACAATTGATCAATTCAACACATAAGAGATAATACATAAGACAACATCCAAAGCAGTAAGACAACACTGGTTTAACTTAGACAGTTTGGATATGACCTGTTTGTTTGCACTGTGACAACTAACGTAGACTTACTAATATGTCTACAAATGTTTCCTAGTAATATAGCAAAATCAAAAGTATTATACTTTCATAATTACAACAGTTTTTCTATCCAAAATCACTAAAACCCATTAGGATTAACTATTACACACTTTCAAACGAAAAAATTGTGAAAATATTTAATGCATATTACACAAATTAACTTTTAATGTAAATTTCAAAATAGACTTCATGTTCAGTCTACAACTCTGTAGACTTTCTTTTCAGTTTACATCCGTAGACGGTCAGATAGGTCTACTTTTTGGGTTAGTTTTTGCAATTGACCATTTTACGGGTTACTTTTTATAGTTGAAAAAAAGTTGTGATTTTATTTAAGCAGACTTCGTTTTCAGTCTACAACTTCAAAAAGGTTAGTTTTTGCTATTGACCAGAATTTTCCAGGATTTGACTTTCAGAGGTAGACTAAATATACAGTCTACATATTTTATTTTTTTTGAATGAGGTTAGTTTTGCAATTGACTATGTTTGACTTTTTAGGGGGTAGACTGAAATGAACGTCTACAGATTTGTAGACTTCGAAAGAAGTCTACTCTCAAATCCGACGAGTCAGTTTTGCATTTGACCAAAATAAAAAAATAGACTTCACGGGTAGTCTACATTTTTTTTTTGGGAAGAGAAGACTGCATATGAAGTCTACGTATTAAAAAAAATAAATATATTTTTAAAAATTTTTAGTCAAACACAAAACTAACTTTTTCAACGCAGTCAAAATTTTGGTCAAATGCAAAACTGACCTCTTTGTAGACTTATGTTGAAGTCTACATATGAAAAGTCAAAAGTTCATTCAAATGCAAAACTAACCTCTTTTGCGTAGTCGTCTTTGTAGGTCTACGTACTTTTTCGTTTTTTGTTGTCAAAGGTTAAGATGTAGACTGTCGGGGAAGGCTACGTTACAAAAAAAAATCCGTTTAGTCAATTGCAAAACTGACCTGTGCGTTGACAAGTAGACTGCATTGTATGTCTACATAAGGGCGTAGACATATAAAACAGTCTTCTATCGCGACACAGATCTGAGAAACGACTTAAACCATGAAAATAGTTACCTTTTTGCAGTGTGAAGCTCGTTTCCAGCCTTTTCAACCGTCCAAACTCCAATATTAACCAAAATGAAACATTTTTGACGATTCACAAGTGAAAAAACACGAAATTATGAAGTTTATGATTATGAAAAGAGAGATTTTTAGATGGAAATGTAGAGAAAATGAGAGGAAATGAAGATTTGCTTGTTTAGAATGAGAAAAAAGTGGTTGAAAATTCAATTCTAAAGCTTTAAGAGATCAAAAATGGTGGTTGAAAATATTGATGATGATGGCATAGTTGTAATTAAGAAGAAATATTTAGGGTGTATTTGGTTTTTTGTATTTTTCGAAATTAATAAATAAATAAATAATAATGGCAAATTTGTAAATAATTCAAAAACTTATGGGTATTATGGAAAATTCAATGATGAATAGTAATTAAAAAAAAAAGAGGTTGGTTTTGCATTTGACTTGAATTTTTAGGTTGTTTTTGAAAAAACCCCTTAAAAGATTTGGACGACTGGAACATTGGCTAAAAATTGTTGCGTTTACAGGATACTTATGACTGGTTAACTACCAATTGCAGCAGTGGTTAAATAATAAATTAACAATATTTATATTTTATATAATTATAAAAATATTGAAATCATATTATTATAATAAATATAAAAACTATATTTATAAAATTATACTATTTTTTTTTAAAATGATAGAAAATATTGTTTTCTAAATTTTTATAATATAAATTAAACTAGAATATATATATATATATATATATATATATATATATATATATATATATATATATATATATATATATTGGTATTTCTATTATTTCAATTTAAAATTTTAATTGAATATTTATTTTTTTATTTTTATTTTTATATATTTTTTTGAAAAATATAATTTTTACCCTTCCCCAACCGCTCGCAACGGCCCGTAATCGCCTGCAACCGCAACCGCTAACTAAAATTAACTTTTGGATTTTAGAAGTTTATAACGATCTGAAATTATGTATAAAGTTTTTTATGATTGTTGCAAAATTTCAACAACCATTGTCAACCGCAAAAGCTGGTTTTGCCGGTGATAACAACCTAAATTCAACATCAAAGCATGCAAATGCGCGCATCCTCTATTAGTCTCTCAGAGTTGTCTTATATCTCCTATATATTAATTCGGAAACGCCGAATAAATGACAATGAGAAGCATGGAGACCTGTCAAGTTGAGAACGCTTCTCAACTTTTTTTTTTAATTCGATGGACATTATTAGAATTGTTAAATTAGTGACATTAAAAGGACCATTCAATAGTTTGTTATATACTATATCACTTAATTCAAATACGGGAAGAAATAACTATTTAACTCTTTCCTTTAGTGTTTTGGTCGATTAATGTATTAACTATTAAATCTAATTCTTTCCTTTGAATTTTGATCGCAAATCAGACTAAAGAGTCTACATAAAATAATTAGAAAAGTAATAAAGACATGATCACTTGATTCATTTGAAGAAGTGTAACTTCGTAAGACATGATATAGAGTTAAAGTAAAATTAATAGAGAAGAAAAAAAATTAATAGAGAATTTACAGTACACAACTTAACAATCTACATAATGGGCTTAATAAGATTGAATGCTTTATTATATTACATTTTTATAACGTAAAATCAATTATCGTGAGGTAAATGAAAATTTGAAATGATATTAAAAAGGAGAAATTTCCTAAGATATTCTTTTTAGTTTCTTTTCACTTAAGAAGTCTTCAAAGAAAAGAATAACCAAAAAAAATTGTTTAAAGACTAAATATACACTTATACCCTAGGGTTAACTAATCTAGATTGAGAGTTTAGAGTTTAGAGTTTTGAGGATGGAGTTTATTTTTTTTAAAATAAATAAATAAATATAAAAATTTCAAAATCTATATATATATATATATATATATTTAAAATAGTTTGAAAAGCATTTTCAAAATTTTTTAAAAAAAATTGAAGAAAAAAAATTGAATGTTTTTTATAATATGTTCGAACTTGAAAAAAAATATAATTCGAAACTATATAAAAATTATATTTTTATTTTTTGAAATGGGAAGTTTATTATTTATTTATTTATATTTATATATATATTAAGCAAGAATATAAAAGAGTTTTTGCCTCTTTAATGAAACATCTTTTCATCATTTTTCTTCTTGGGAATTCTTTTGGTGGTAAAAACTAAAAATTGTTATTTGAGGGAATTGCAAAAAAGTGAAAATTCAAACACAATTTTTAAAACAATTACTACCATCAAATTACTAAAATAAAAACAACAAAAAATATTATTTGATATTTCATATCATGTCTATGCTTTATTAAATTTGAATCATATTTTTATATGTATGGAAAGAAAATAAATTGTAAATACATAATTAATTTTAAATTACAAATATGTCAGTATTTTAGTTATTTTACTCCGTGCATGGTACAGATTGTCACCTAGTTATAGTAATGTAGTATGTAGTTAGCCGATTAGAGATAAGGAAACCGAGTATAAAACGCATTTGAATAGTTAGTTTCAATTTTTTTACCAATAATATACTATATGCAATGATGAATCGAGCAGTGACAAAGCATAATTAGCACAAACCAATAGATTTAAATGTTATTATATAGTACATTGCTAGCCCTGCGTTAAAGCTTATGAAGCACCATATTTACGTGTAAACATTTATATAAAAAAATTAGAGATATTAAAATTTATAATATATTGGTTTTATTGCATCAAAAGTTTCATGCTTTATCCGGTCAAACACAAATGACCGGACTTTATTATATAAATCTCAAAAACTTCAGTTTTACCATATATATATATTGCACACCAAGTTCAGTTTACCATATATTTATATTGCACACCAAATTAAATACTCCATCTGTTATAAAAAGATACATATTTAGAAAAAATTGTTTCAAAAAGATGTATTTTTGATATTTTCAATATATTTTTATCAACCAATAATAAAAAATTGTGAACTTTAAAAACATTAATTGATTTCTTGAAGTATTATTAGTTTAGAAATATAGGGAAAATAAAATTATAAGAAAAACTATAAATTAATAACAAAAGAAAATCAGATAAGTGTAAAAATTCTAAAATATATATCATTTTGAAACAAAGCGAGTATTATGCAAGATTTAATAGTTTTGTTTTTCTGTGTCAGGTTTGTTGGTTTCTAGGGTGGAAGAAGATCAGATATTAAATCCAATTGGTTCTATTCTATGTCTCCCATTTATTGTTTCTGTTTGTCATATGATGGATTTTTATTCACTTAAGCCTTAACATACATACACACATACATTTTCCCCCATTTATTGGTTTTGGTATGAGGTTTATTTTTTGGGTCTAAGTTATGAATTATGCATATATTTTCCGGAAAAAGAAAAAGAAAATGTTAACGGTCAAACCGTAACAATTAAGGTTAGTCCCCATGTGTACTACTCGTTTTCGTTTTCCAATCTCTTGGGTGATATTAAGGGGATTGGAGAAGGATCGACATATATCAGCCGCCGATCACGTCCAAAAATATATTTTGGCCACTTTGATTATGGTTTTGTTTCTTTTTTTCTTCTCTAAGAAAATTGATTAACTTATAATGCGTTGTACTTTGATTTTTCATAATTATCTTGCAGTTCAGTATATTATATTTATATTTCAATTTATTAATTTTATTCAAAAAATAAAAATACTTAAAATCTGAAATTTCCTTGATCTTCAAATCCGACTTCTTATAAATAATTATTTGGTAGTTATCCCTGATTCCCTCTATACATATTATTTTCTTAGAAATTACAATGATGTCTATTCAAAAAGATATATAATGTATTATTACATATATATCGGCCACTTGACTTTAATGTTCGTAAATCTTGTAATCATACAGCCAAACTGATATTGACCAGATATTTTATTTTGAGTTTTTTTTTTTGCTTAAAGGTTTATTATTTTGAGTTTTTTGCTCTCTTTTGAAGTCGTGGTCGTCTCTCCATACACAGTTTACTGGTGCATGTATTAGCTCGTCACCAACCAATCTCATTCTGACTTTCAAAACATAATGTTTGCATTGTAAGTTCTTTTTCAGAAAAAATAAACAGAATTACCCCGGATGATAGCTTTGTATTGGGATATTAACCATATCCTATACGATTAGAATAGATTATTTCCATATTATAGATAATCTCCTTTTCTAGATAGGAATAGGAATCTTAGAGTTGTATATAAGAAAGGTCCTGGGGTCATTAATCAATAACACAATAACTTATTCGATTACATAAATTCTCATGGTATCAGAGCCATAACGGTTTTTGTGGACCAAAACTAACGCTTTCGTTTCTTGTGGTTAGAAGAGTTTGGATATGGTGATGACAATTGAAGAAGACGAAGACGACGATCCGGATGATGATGTGATGAACAACTTCGATCTTACGACCTTCGGCCTCTCACGACAACGACCTCACGTGAACACTACGAACCAACGACTCTACGACCTCCGACTTACGACTCTACAACCTCCACACACGAACTCGAAACACCTGAAACTTGAACTCTCGAACTCTCGAAACGACAATGGCAAGAACTCTTGCAACGACAACCACGACTCGACGAACGATTTCGACCTACGACTTCTCTCTTTGATCAACAAAGTGACAACGACCTCGACTTGAAAAATTGAATTCGACGAAACGGAACCGATGACCCAGCGAAACGATGAAACCGAACCGAAATCACGATATGAATCATTTGATGATTTTGATGATATTCGTGACTACTGAACGATTTGAACTTTTAAGAATTTTAGTTCAAGTTGGACATACAAAGACTTGTATGCTCCAACTTGAGGGGGGGTATTGGGATATTAACCATATCCTATACGATATAGACTTAGAATAGATTATTTCCATATTATAGATAATCTCCTTTTCTGGATAGGAATAGGAATCTTAGAGTTGTATATAGGAAAGGCCCTGGGGTCATTAATCAATAACACAATAACTTATTCGATTACATAACTTCTCACTTTGTCCAAAAAAAAAAAACATCCTAAGATAGTAAATTTTATTAAATTAAAAGTATTAGTTAATTGCAAAGTGTTTTATGGTCACTGAATTAAATATGGCTATTTAGTTATGAAAACCTCCAACACATTATTTACCAAATGTTTTTTTAAGTTTATTACGTGTCATCACCACATTCATTGTTATTCGAAAAAATAGATATATTTTAGTAAAAATAATGACACGATTTGAAACTAATTGTCACTACATATTTACATTTAACGGTAATTTATATTTTTAATAATCTTTTTATAATATGGTAATAACTTATTTATCATTACTAAAATTTAAAATATTAGAATACAACATTATAATAATAAAATTTGAAATATAATATATTTTAAAAAATTTGAAAATATTTTTAATTTTATTTTTAATTCTATTTTTTCATACAATTTCTTGTCACTAAAAGTTCCTGGACAAATTTTATCACTAAATATTCTTCAAAATTTATGCAATTTTCAGTTATAAATTCTAATCCTAATACCATGAGTTTCTTTTTATATTTAATTTTTTTTCTAAATACTATTTAGTTTTACTTTTGATAATTGAAAAGAATATTTCTAGTCTAACCTCTTCTTAATTTTATACAATTTAATTTAATATATTATAATAAAAAGAAGTAGATAAAATATATCCAAAATTATATTTTTAAATGTAAAAATATCCATTCTTAAATATAAAATTTTAAATAAAACGTTAACTAAAATTTTAGTTAAATTAAAATATTTTTAAATAAATAGTAAATCTAAAATATTAACAAATTTTATTTTAAAATAAAATTTAGTTTAAATTTTTGTTTTGTGCATAGTGCAGGAAAAAACATAGTAAACTATTAATTTTTTTAGTACCTTCAAATTTTATTAAGTTAAGTTGGAGCTTAATAACAAAAACCAATAACACATATTTTATATCCTATTTTGATATTTCTTCTAGAGAATTTTTTTGAGAGATTTTTGTCCTCTCTATAATTTTTGCATACTTTTATCATTTTGTTTTGATGTTCCTAATTTAATCATTGTTATTCTGTGTTTTTTTTAATAAAAAAATCATATACAATTTTAAAAATTTCTCTTGAGACAACCTCTAAATCTGCAGTATATTTTCATTCTTTTTATATATGTTTAAATTTTCTCTAAAGACAATCTATGAGAAACTCTCACCTATTTAACTACATAAAAATCAGATCTATATGCATAGAACCATCTCTAACTCCTTTGTCAAAAAAAAAGGAACCATCTCTAACTAGTAGAAGAAAAAATATTTAAAAACGAATCTTAAAACAAATTTTAGAAACTAGCAAAAAACTTCCCCTATATGTAACTATCAACATCGTAGACTTTTGTATACGTCAACGAATTAACGTAAAAAAAATCGCAATTGGTTACCTCTACCAAAAAGTTTGACTTTGAGTTCTCAATAATAGTAACCAGTACCAAGTAACAACGCGGTTCCGACAAGAAAACAATTCCCACTTTCATTTCTTTAGTTAAACCACTTATATGTTCATTTGATTCCTCATTTTATAATCTGGAAATCTACTGAAGATAGAAACCTAAAGTGACGAATGCTAATGGCGTTTTCTTCTTGTCTTTTCTTGGTTCTTCTCCAAATCTTCTCCGCTTCTTTTCTTAGTCTTGCTCAAGATCAGTCAGGTAAAAACACTTGTTATAACATCTTCATCAAACCCGGTTTGGTTTACTAAGTACTCTTCTTTACTTCATTAGGATTCATCAGTTTGGATTGTGGTTCGCCAAAGGGAACTACTTTTCGTGAGAGAACAACAAACCTTACTTACATCTCCGATACGAATTTCATCAGTACTGGTGTCGGTAGAAGCATCAAACAAGCATACCGGACCCAGTTTCAGCAACAAGCCTGGTATATATAATAGAAAAATGATTTCACATAGCAGTAAAACACATTTTAGTATCAAAAAGAGCAGATAATGTTTTTCTTCAAAATAACATTAACTAAAAGTTGAAAATACAAAATTTATTATATAGTAAAAGTTGCACACCATAAATATCATATAACACATAATTTTGTAATTAGGACGAGATTGAAATATTGTGTGCAACTGTTAATATATGATGTTTTTGATGTGAAAATATGTCACTTACCCAATTTTATATTTAAGATTGAGTATTGATTAGATTTTGGGTTTATTATTTAGGAGGTGGAATTAGAGTAAACATTAAAAGTTAGTAATTTAGTTATTTTATCTTTTAGTTAATGCTATTTTGAGATTTTTTTTTTCATTTTGTGCTATTTCTGTCACATTTCTTTTTTGCTATCTAAGGGACTTATACCTGTCCTATCCCAGTATTAATGAATTTCAAATGCTTGAAGCTCAAGCTATTCTTTACAAGTTGTTTTTACTTGTGTCACAAGGAACCTACGGAGTTTTCCACAAGGCATTAGAAACTGCTATACCCTAAACCTAACCATAGGCGATGAGTATCTGATCAGATCAAACTTCTTACACGGTGGTTATGACGATAAACCCACCACGGAATTCGAGCTCCACCTCGGGCCAAACCTATGGACTACAGTTTCAACCACAAACGAGACCCAAGCATCAATCTTTGAGATGATTCATGTCTTGAAGACAGATCGTTTACAAATCTGTCTGGTTAAAACAGGAGACTCAACGCCTTTTATCTCCGCTTTAGAGCTTCGTAAACTAAAGAACACAACTTACTTGTCTCGACAAGGGTCACTACAGCTGTTCATCAGAGCAGACGTTGGCGCAACTCTTAACCAAGGCTACAGGTATATAAAGTTCATGTCTGGTCAGACAACTAATAAAATGGTCTTAACAATCTCCTAAATATGCTCTTTTAGGTACGGAATCGATGTGTTTGATCGTGTCTGGACACCGTATAACTTTGGAAACTGGTCACAGATTAGTACCAACCAGACAGTGAATGTCAACAATGACTACCAACCACCAGAGATTGCTATGGTCACAGCCTCTGTTCCAACAGACCCGGAAGCACCTATGAACATTTCCCTAGTTGGCGTGGACCGGACCGTTCAATTCTACGTTTTTATGCATTTTGCCGAGATTCAAGAGCTCAGTTCCAATGAAACAAGAGAGTTCAATATCATGTACAATGGCAAACATATCTACGGACCCTTCAGACCGCTTAACTTCACCACTTCTTCTGTATTTACCCCAACCGAAGTTGTTGCCGATGCAAATGGACAGTACACGTTTTCCCTTCAAAGGACAGGAAACTCGACGTTGCCTCCTTTACTCAATGGCATGGAGGTTTATTTGGTTAACTTGCTTCCGGAGCAAGAAACCGATATAAAAGAAGGTTGGTAACTAACTACTTTTGTGATCTGTAGTTGATCAAGAATCAAAAATTTTACATAAGAACTTTATTTATCAGTTGATGCAATGATGAACATCAAGTCGGGTTACGGCGTGAACAAGACTGACTGGGAAGGAGATAGTTGCTCGCCACGAGCTTATAGGTGGTCTGGTGTTAATTGCAGTTACATTGATAATGAGCAACCAAAGATAATTTCTTTGTAAGTATATAGCTTTCTGTTTTCAAAACAGAGTTCGACTTTTTCTTTATAATGCATTCTTTACTAATGGTCAATGTTAAAAAATAGTTAGGCGGTAATTATTTATCATAGATACTACTTAGAATCGGTTCCAACTATCAATGTGGAAGATTTAGTCTCGAATACGCTCTTTCGAGATGATGATTCTTTGAGCATCAATTTCGAAATGTTCGGGTTGCATCACGTTTGAATGTATGGATTGAGCTTTGATACCATATTAAATTATATGAGTTTTCAACCTAAAATCTAATGTTCAAGAAATCGCTAGGCGGTAACTAGGCGCTTTATAGACGACTAGCGACTAGGCGGATTATTCGGGGCCTAGGCGAGGCCTAGGCGTTAACGAATTATTGATTTATTTTATATATATATGACATTTATATAAAATATTTTAGTTTTTAAATAGAAATATAAAATTATTGTGATAAATTATCAAAACTAGATATGCAAAATAAAAGAAATTAGATAAATTTGTGAATATATACTAACATAATTGCTTAAATTAACATATTTAAACTAATTTAGATCGATTTTAATTAATTCTGAATATTTCAATCGACTTGAATCGTATAAATCGGTATAAATCGGATTTTAAGAAAATCGTTTCGGAGAAGACCGAGTTGCCGCCTAGGCAGGGGCCTAGGCGCCGTCTAGACCGATTTTTAGAACCTTGAGTAAAATCAATTAGTAATAAGTAGATTGACCCATATATCTTATATACTACTTAGATCACTTTCAACTATCAATGTGAAAGACTTATGCCATATTTATTCTAGATTTCTTAGGGTGGAGTTTTTAATTTATAATTTCATTGTTTTTTACAATTTCGGCTAATAGACATCTCTTATGTCTCTTATTTAAGAGATGGTTTTTAAGTTTTTTTGATTAAAAGTTAAAGAAATGTCTCTTAGAAAACCAAAGAACCCCATGCTAAGAGAGCTACAATAAACATGCCCTTAGTCTCTAATAATGATATGGGACTAACTTATATATAGGCAGGAGTCTAGATGGCGCCTAGACTGATTTTAAAATATTTCATTCTAGAAAAAGCGTTTTGTTTATAACTGATTTAAAGGTTGTTTTATAGAAAAATGGTTTTAATCTTTGATCTTTGAAAACAGGAACTTGTCTGCAAGTGGCTTGACCGGAGAGATATTGGAATTCATATCAGAGCTTACCAATTTAGAAGTTATGTAAGTAGTTATACTCAAGTCTCTTAGAAACTGCAGCCAAGTCGTGATTTAAAGTCATATATTTTTTTAATTTATGTTTTCTTTTGGCTTTGAATATTTTTGCAGTGACTTGTCTAACAATAATTTAACTGGTTCGGTTCCAGAGTTTCTAGCAAACATGGAAACCTTAAAACTTATGTAAGTTCAACCACAAGGTGGCTCTAATCTATAAATTTTGTTCAAAAAAAAAAAAAACATATTGTAGCCTCTGTTCACTCTGTTTCTCGCAGAAACCTATCAAACAATGAGCTAAACGGTTCAGTCCCTGCAACTCTCCTTGATAAATCACGAAGAGGAACAATTTCACTAAGGTAATATATAAAATTTTCAAAAGACAAGTTACAAAAAATAAAATAAAATATATATATAACATTTTCGTGTGAGCCAAGAAAAAAACCATTAAAACCTTACACCTTTCTAATCAGTTTTTTCTTCTTATAATCACATACATGAAAATTCTAGTCTCGAAGGAAACACTGGCCTCTGCTCTTCCATTTCATGCGCCTCCACGAAGAAGAAGAAGAAAAACATGGTTGTTGCACCTGTTGCAGCATCACTTGTTTCAGTCTTCCTCATTGCAGCTGGAATCATTACATTCCTCTTGCTCAAGAGGAAGAAGAGAGTCAGGCTTGGTGGTCATAATCCCAATCCAGGCACCGGTACAACACCTTTACATTCGAGGTCTCACCATGGTTATGAATCTCCCGTGATAGCGAAGAACCGCAAATTGACTTACATTGATGTTGTTAAGATCACAAACAACTTTGAGAGGGTTCTTGGTAGGGGAGGTTTTGGTGTGGTTTATTATGGAGTATTGGATAACGAACCAGTTGCTGTTAAGATGCTCACTGAGTCTACTGCACTTGGTTACAAACAGTTTAAAGCAGAGGTAATATAACATATTGACTTGTCACTGAACCAAATGTTTCTCTAAAACACTAAAAATTGTGTTTTGATTTTCTTCTTAGATATGTTTCTGTTTTGTTTACTTTTTAGGTTGAGTTGCTTCTTAGGGTTCATCACAAAGATCTCACCTGTCTTGTTGGATACTGCGAAGAAGGCGATAAATTGTCTCTCATCTATGAGTTCATGGCGAATGGAGACTTAAAAGAACACTTATCAGGTCTGGTTTATTTTGTAACAAATGGTCCTTAAATGTAGAAACTATTAAATTAAATTAACTTCCAACTCAAAACCAATTCGCGATGGATAGTCTTATATTTCTTATATATTATTTAACATTCATCCTAACTCCCTATGTGACATCTTGTAGATTCTGATCTTTTGGTTTTGTAATATGATTTTCAGGGAAGCGTGGACCGTCGATACTAACTTGGGAAGGAAGGCTTCGTATAGCAGCCGAATCAGCTCAAGGATTGGAGTATCTGCACAATGGATGCAAACCACAAATAGTTCACCGTGACATTAAGACAACTAACATCTTATTAAATGAGAAGTTACAAGCTAAGCTTGCTGATTTTGGGCTTTCAAGGTCATTCCCACTTGGAACTGAGACTCATGTCTCAACCGTAGTCGCAGGAACTCCTGGATACCTTGATCCTGAGTAAAATTCTAATCACTTCTCTCAACTAATGTTATTGAATGTTTTTATTTCTTGTTAACTCTATGGACATTGTGTGTTTGTCTTTCTTTCGTTTTCCAGGTACTACAGAACTAATTGGTTAACAGAGAAAAGCGATGTGTTCAGCTTCGGTGTTGTTCTACTTGAGCTAGTAACAAACCGACCCGTGATAGACCAGAAAAGAGAAAGATCACATATAGGTGAATGGGTTGGTTTGATGTTATCAAGAGGAGACATTAATAGCATTGTGGATCCTAAGCTTCAAGGAGACTTTGATCCGAACACGATATGGAAAGTTGTTGAGACCGCAATGACTTGTCTGAATCCGTCTTCTCCACGGAGACCGACAATGACTCAAGTAGTTATGGAACTGAAAGAATGTCTCAACATGGAGATGGCAAGAAACATGGGAAGTCGTATGACCGATTCAACTAACGATTCTTCAGTCGAGCTGTCTGTGAACGTCACAACAGAGCTTAATCCTGGAGCTAGATGAATCAACTATATACAAACAAATCTATTTGAAGCTCAACTTTCTCTTTACACGTTTCTTTTTCTCATCTTATCATCCTTTTTATATAAATGAAAAAAGTAATTGTGAATTAGTGCTGACAAAAAATACTGTTCTTTTCAAAAAGAAATTCAACCCTCTTTTTTTTTGCATTTGGAAAATCAAACAGTTTTTTTTTTCAGACAAGTTTCTGAATTATTTTAAAATGCAGAATGAAAATGCAAAGCTTAGCGAGCCGTGGGGTTCACTTCAGTTCCAAATGTCATGGTAACATCTCTAGAACTCCTGGCTTCCATGTGGCAACTCGTTCCTCCCCTCGAGTTTTCAAGTGTTAAACATTCGATTAGTTCAATAACAACTTGGGACATGGTCGGTCTACTCGCTGAAGAAGCATCGACACAAGTCATTGCTAGCTCAACAAATTTCCAAACAGAATCAGAGTGGTAATCTTCTTTAAGTCTTGGATCTATAATGTTCTTAATATCTCCTTTAGTGACCATTAATCCCACCCATTCTGCTATGTATGGTGTTTCACGATGATGGTCAATTACTGGCAAATTTGTTATAATCTCCAGTAAGACGATCCCAAAACTATATACATCACTTTTTTCAGTCAACCAGTTTGTGTTGTAGTATCTGCAAGGCAGAATGTAAAGACAGAGTCAGGATTTTTTCATGATTTGAAGTAAGAGTAGAACACATGATAGTTAAGTACTCTGGATCAAGGTAACCAAGAGTCCCGGCCACAACTGTGGAGACATGGCTTTCTCCATCGTTTGAGAATGATTTTGAAAGCCCAAAGTCGGCTATTTTGGCTTGGAAGTGTTCGTCCAGTAATATATTTGCTGTTTTTACATCCCTATGAACAATTGGTGGTCTGCATCCTTTATACAAATACTCCAATCCTAGTGTAACAATTGTTTTTTTTTTGTTGAAGTTTATATAAAAGTATAAAACTAAAGTTATTGAGAGGAAAAATAATCATTAGGCTTCACTAACCTTGGGCAGCATCTACGGCTATTTTTAGTCTAGTTGCCCATCTTAAAACAGAGGAGTGGTGCTTCCCTATGTTTTTTTTTCACTAAGACATTAGCTTATGCTCAAGAGGGACATGTTATAGTATGTGCATTCAAATTTTGTTTACCTGACAAAAGCTCTTTCAAATCTCCATTGGACATGTATTCGTAGACGAGAACTAAGTCCTTCCCTTTTTCGCAATATCCAACTAGGCTTACCAAATTTTTGTGATGAACTCTCAGAAGAAGATCAACCTAAACAAACCAACACGAAAGTAAAAAAAAAAAAAAATGCAATCTATGGTTCATATTTTAAACAAAACGTGGTAAAGATTGTGGGTTTACAAGTACCTCTGCCTTAAATTGTTTTTGCCCATGAGCTGAACCTTGAGAGACTACTTTAACAGCAACTGGTTCTGTACCATTTACATATCCATGATAAACCATACCGAACCCTCCTTTCCCAATAATCCTTTCAAAGTTATTTGTCATTTCAGTAACCTCTGCGTAAGTAAATCTTTTCTTTTTTGTTATTCTTGGTGGATCCCCTGATCTTGGTGTTCTACCCTTATCTGCAACACAAAATATTTATATTATTTTGTAGTTTGATTTGTGAAGTTACATGTAAATTAATAAAATTTGTTATGAATACCTTCACTGCTTGATGATTTTTTCCTTTTGAGAATAAAGAATGTAATCAATGCACCTGCAATAATAACCATCGAAGCAACTGATGCAACAACTGGTACAATTATACTCTTTTTGGGATGCCCACTTTCTCTAGGTTTATTAACACAAGACCTTTCTGTGCAACCAAGGTTAGGGTTGCCTTCAACACTGTGAATTATAAATCCTATTCAGTATAAAGTGTATGGTATTCAACAAATGAAGATAATATGAGAAGTGTCGTACTTCAGCTTCAGTCCTTTCTTTTGTAGAAGCTTTTGAGGAACTTGGCCACTAAGATTGTTTCCACTTAAGTTTCTGTTATAGTAGAAAAATGATATACATAATCTACACTAAAATACCATTTTATGATTCATTTGTACAGTCTTATAAAGTACTTACATGATAGAAAGAGATTTCATGTCAGCTAGAAATTCAGGCACACCACCGGTCAAGTCATTGTTTGATAAGTCCCTAGCATTTGATGAAAACAAACTCTCCATCATAGTAGATAAACCAAAAAAAAAAGTGAATATACTTCATTTATGTTTGATACTTACAGTTCTTGTAGATTGGTTAGATTCTGAATGGCAGGCATAATTAAATCGGTCAATCCACTTGAAGATAGGTTTCTAGTAATACAAATAATACATTTAGAACAAAGAAATGACTTAACCATGATACAAAGATTGTAGAAACTTACAAGGAAGTGATTATTGGTGGAGTGGAACTATCAGTGTTGTTACAGTTTAGACCAGCCCACAAGAACTCTTTGGGGACACATGGATCTCCTTGCCAACTAACTCTACTCAATCCGTAAGCAATTTGGATCTTCTTGATAGCAACCACTGGAAGCATTACATAGTTAGTGATATTAAGAATTTAAAATATGTGCAGATCTCCAATTCATGGGTATCACAAATGTAAATTTATGTACACACCTTCATCTTGGTTTGTTTCTGACTGAGGAAGTTCAACAACAGTAAAAATCTCCATAGCATTGAGGAGAGGAGGAAGAGTTGACTTTTTTGTTTTCACCAGCTGTAAAAGGCAAGCCCCTCTTTGGCATCTCAATGTCGATTCAGGTCGAGTGTTCAGAGTTTCAATGATCATCTTTTTAGGACTAAAAGGATCAGAAAATTCATTTCCATTCAGAAAAAGAATGAATTCTCTGGTCTCATTGGGTAACAAAGTTTGAATCTCTGCAAAGTGAAGGTAAATGTGAAACCGTGCTGTAGAATCCTCCATGGTCCAAGGAATATCCCATGTCCCATTATCATTTACATAGGTTGCAGCCGATGTCATTGCACCTTGAGGTGGATCAAAACCATTAGAAGTGTTTACATTTAGGGTTGTAGTTACTAAATTCCACTCCTTCTCCACCAATGGGAACCACCTACGGTCATATATATCATCAGGGTACCTGCCAAAAATGTTGCATTAGAGATAAAACAAGACCACATGTGGTACTAATGTAAGTATCAAACACATAGTTCATTGTTTTTCTTTTTTTGAATGACTAGGAGGTTTTGGACCCGAAAGCCCTTGCATCTCCCTAGGACACATTAAATTAATTCTCCTTAAAAGTATAGAACAATTCCAACAGGAATCAAACCCATGACCTATTTTTCTTGTTTTAAGACATCTCTCTATCTAGCTTTTAGGACAAAACTGTATGAAGATCCAAGATAAAGGTTCCTGTTCACAAATCAAAGCTTACTTACCGTAAAATGGGACCAGAACCTTTAAGATAAGTTCTTGATAAGAACTGCAAGGAGCTCCAAGTGTCACTAATGTATATATCACTTCTCATTGGCCTTAGCTCCAAGGTTGATATCATCGGCGTAGTTGTTCCCGTCTTAACAAGACATATCTGCAAAGAGCTTAACTTGGACATGTGAATAATCTCCCTATACTGACCACCTAGAACGTTAGCATTCAAATTCACCGTTGTCCACTTATTAGGGCCAAGAAACAGATCAAAGTTTGGGAGTGTTTGAAGACCATCATAATTTCCATAAAAGAAGGAAGCTCTAATCAGATAATTTGTTCCTTGCGTAACCTTCACGTTATAACAATTCCGTTGTCCTTCTGGGAAGTATCTAAGAGTTATATACGTCTTTTCGAAGTTTTTCTCAGAATCCTTATCAACTCGACCGTTCTTTCCACTCTCGATGAAACTAGCATCTGAGGTGAATGTTAATCCAGTAGATGGATCGGTGTATGGAGACCCATCAGGTAACAAACCACAATCCAAAGTGATGAATCCTAACAAGAACAGAGGAAGGAATGTAAGAGTCTTAATCAATCTGAGACAAGATTTATAAAACTTTTACCTGTTTGATCCTGCGCTTGAACAAAAAGTATAAGAGCAAATGTGATAACGAACACATACGAAAGTCCATGAAGATGCCTCTCCATTTTCTCCAATTCTTTGAGGAGTTTGTTATCAACATCTTGTCAAGTTCCAGAAATATTAATCTGTTTTCAGATAACCAAGTGGACATTAAAAAGTATTCTTGCTTAGAATAAATTATACTCGCAAACTGTCAACTGCTAAACTAAAATAACAAAGATTGTATAATTGATGGCTCATGAATACATGACGCAGTCTTTATTTGTTGAGTTGTTGTGGATGGGCATGGGAGAGTGCCAAAGACGGAATACAACTTACAGGAGATAAAAACCAGACGAGAAGAGTTTCATCTTTACATATGTAGCTTGAAGCGCGTTTTTGGACTATGGAGTGCATGCTATAACTATAGACGTGTCAAATGTTTGACACCTATTGCAAGGACATAATCTCAATGATTAAAGATTCAGGAGCATAGCCTAGTTTTTCACCGAAGTAAAGAAACTTTTGAGACTAAAGAGTAAATTTACGGATTTCTCTATTGTGTTTCATCCTCGGTCACAAAATGTAGCTTCAGATTCATTAGCTAAGATAACACGAGTTTTCATAGAGAATAGTATTACATTGATTGTTCTGTCCCGATCTTATTTTCTAGGTCACTTCAGTCTTTAGTAATAGAACAACCGTATGATAAAAAAAACTAAAATAACAAAGAATATGGTTAGAAAACCTGGAAAGTTGACAACATTTTGTTACATCGACCGTTATTAATAAAACTATATATATTGGATTCCACAACATTCGTTGTGGATGTGCATGGGAGAATTCCAGAGACGAAATACAATTTATAGGAGCTAGAAACCAGAGGAGAAGAGTTTCATTCTTACATACATAGCTTACAACACATTCTTAGGCTATAGAGTACATGATACAACTTTCGACATGTCAAGTGTTTGACACTGATTGCAAGGACCTAATCTCAATAATTAAAGATCTAGGAGTATGGCCACATTTTTTCAAGGAATAAAAAAGCTTTTGATTTGAGAGGAAGAATAAATCTACAGATTTCTCTATTGTGTTTCATTGTCGGGCAAAACATAGCTGTAGATTCATTCTCTAAGATATCACGAACTTTTCATAGGGAATTGTACATTGATTGTTCGGTTCCGGTCTTGTTTTTCAAGTCATCTCTAACATTAGTAATAGAACAACAATTTGATGATAAAAAAAAAATAAAATAATAAAAAATATGGTTAAAAAACCTGGAAGGTCGACAAGATTTTGTAACATTGACCGTTATTTATAAAACTATCAGATGCATATCTTGGATTCCACAACATAAATCGAAACTCTCCATTGCATCACCAGAATCAAATATATTCTATTAAATAGAAGTCACAATTCACTTCTTTTGTGATTTTTTAAGTTGGACTATCTCTTAAATAATTGATTTAATAATTTTTGATATTTACATAACAATATTATTTTGGGTAAACTACCTATATCCACACCAGAAGTATCATATAATAACAGTTCCACACAATATTTCATGTTCGTCCTAATTGAACATATTTTAAGTATATGAACCTAATTTCACACATTTTAAGTATATGAACATATTTACCCACATCTTCAAATATCAAAACCCAAAACCACACAAACGAAAGTTTAACTTGGTTTAATTGGTTTAGAATCTAAAACGCTATCAAACCAGTTGGTATCAAACTAAAATTAAAACCCAATCCGACCTGATATCCAAATATAACCTGAACCAACATCCTAATAAAGAGTTAGGTCGAGTATTATTTGAATATCAGGTTGGGTCCAGTTCGCTATCAATTGGTTTGATTGGTTTAATTGGTTTAATATCGGTTTAGATTCTAAACCAGTAAAACCAAGCTAATCATTTGTCTGTGTGGTTTCAGGTTTCGATCTTTGAAAATATGGATAAATAGGTTCATATATTTAAAATGTGTGTAATTAGAACGAGCATGAAAGATTATGTGAAACTGTTATTATACGATACTTCTGGTGTGGAAATAAGTTGTTTACCCTATTATTTTAGTTTTTCTTTCCCTAAACAACTAATTAAGACTATCTTTAATGATTTTTTTTTCTTGATTTCATTCCTAAATATATGATTTTTAAATTTTAATGTGTGATATTATTTTGTATTTAATTCTAGCTAAAATATAATCATGTTTTTAGTTAAAAAGATCATAATAAAACGTATCTTTTCATCTAGAGTTCAAAAGTACTATATAAATATTATTAATATAGCTTTTAGATCATATGATAAATAAAATATAAAATATTATAAATGTAAATCAAACAAGGAGGTAAATATGTAGTAACATAGTTTATGATGCTCTTATATTTTGAACATTCAGTACGCATTAATATATATTTAATAATATTTTATGCTACTCTTATACTTTATAGAATAAATTAATCGGCACATATATAGTGAATGTAAACTTAAATAATTTATGCTACTCTTATATCTTGTAAAAAATTATACAAATAATTTACAGAATAAATATACCAATTATTTCAGAGCTATTTGATCCTATATTTGGTATTTATAAAATTTCTTCATATAACTTATACCATATTATTTAACTATAAAACTAAATTTCGAATAAATTGGTGTATAAATTTAATCAAAGATATTAAAAAATTAGATTTAAAATAAATAAATAAAATTTTGGTTCATGTAATAAACATGATTAAATGACAAACAATATATGTAACATATTATTATAATTGACTTAAAATTTTAAAATAAAATATGTTTACCAAAAAAGTCTTAAAATAATACGAATAATCAAGTTCAAACATTAACATGTCAATTATATATATATAACTACATTTTAAAATAAAAGAATACCCGCGCGGTTACGCGGATCAAAGTCTAGTCTATCTTCTTATGTTTGTAGCTAAATCTTGAATATTGTAAAATGTACGAAACGAATTTGGTCCCTGTTTGCAAAAAAATCATATGATGATATTTAGAAGAAGATGATTTTTTTTTTTGTTATAACTATCCTCAAAACTGGAGTTTTGACAGAGGGAGATGTTAAATTTCTGTCAATCCAAATCAAAATCAATTAGAAATAAATAGATTGATCCATATATAAATGTTTTCCTGTTTAAACTTCTAATATAAGATTTCAATATACTTTTTTGGACCGAATCCCACTTTAGGATCGCTAATGCTTTTTCTTGGTTATTTTTTATTTTGGTCAACAAACGAGATTCTTAATAACATATTATTTTTAGGTTTCTTACTTAAAAACAATTGATATAAATGACTGATTCAAATCTTTTATATATTAGCGTTTGTCTCTTAAAATCTGAGGTAGAATCTTAACGGAAAAAAGTTTGTCTGCTACACGAAGTTAACCTTAATATGGTGGAAATCATCCAATGTTTTAGAATATGTTAATAACTACACAATGTTTATGTTAATACATGCCACATATACAAAGTAAATGATTATATGGTGGGAAAATCGAGATCAGGTTTAATTGATTCTAGGAAAAGTTAATTGGGTCAAACTGTAATTAATCAAAAAATCAAATTTAAAACAAAAGAACTAAGTTTTAGAAAAATTAATTGTATACATTAAATTTTGATTGGGTAAAATTATAGAAAATAGTTAACTAGAAAAACAAGAAAATTATAATTGAAATTTAATATATTTTAATATTTATGAAAACTTTAAGAATATGAAGAGAATAACTTTGATATAGTTAATCATATTAATTTCCAATATAAACATTTTAAAGAATTCATATTTTGGACTTTTAAATTGGAAATAAATTTTGGTTGAAAGATTTTAAATAGATTAACAAGATGAATTATTTTAGAAGTCAAAGAAAAGAAATGCTACGTCTCATAAGACTTCCAATTAACATCATAAAACTATAAAATACATTTACAAATATATTAATACAATCAATAATTAGAATGATATAACATACATAAGCACTCTAAATTTTTTTGTAATATGTTACCATAATTTGGCACACTGTTTACGAATACCAAATTTATAATCTTACCTATAGATACTAAAATAATATGATGTTTACATAAAAAAAAAGTATATGTTATCTGTATATATGTATGTATATCTGATTTTTTTTGTCAACATCAACATTTCTTTTTGTAAACATTATGTTAACATAATTTTTGATATATTATGATATTAAAATTTACGTAGCATTCATTTTCTTTGACTTTTAAAATAATTCACCTTGTTAATAATTTACAATCCGTCAACCAATTTTATTTTCAATTTAAAACCCCAAAATATGAATTCCTTAAAATATTTATATTGGAAATTAATAAGATCGACAATGTCAAAGTTATTGTCTTCATATTTTTTAATTTTTCATAAATATTAAAATATATTAAATTTCAATTATAAATTTCTTATTTTTATTGTCAACTATTTTCTATAATTTTTACCCAATCAAAATTTAATATAACAATTATTTTTTCTAAAACTTAGTTCCTTTTGTTTTAAAATTTGATTTTTTGATTAATTACAGTTTGACCCCATTAACTTTTTTTTAGAATCAATTAAACCCGAATTTTATGTTCCCACCATATAATCATTTACTTTGTATATTTGGCATGTATGAACATAAACATAGTGTAGTTATTAACATATTATTAAACATTGGATGGTTTCCACCATATTAGGGTAAAGTTCATGTAGCTGACAAACTTTTTTCCAATCTTAACTGAAACACAATATTGATTTACATGTAGATTCTAGCCCAGAGGCGAACAATTTTAACTTTTTCTCCGAAGCTTGTTTTTCTTTAGACAAAATGTATTGTGTAAATTTGAAAACTGTAGACATGCTAACAAATTTATTTTTTTGGTGTAGACATGTTATATAGTTCAATATATTTAACCACTTTTAAAAATGGAAGATTTTTTTTAAGAAGTTGCTTGAAATACTATAAGTTCGATAGCATATTTCAAAAATATTTTAATCAAAAATATCATAGTATTTGAGTTTAGGGTTTAGTGATTATTGTTTTTTTCTTGTCGGCTATTTAGTGATTATTTTTTTTGTCATCAGCATAATATACTTAACTAAGACTTTGCAAACAAAACGAGAACTCTGCATCCATATGAACAACAAATGACGACTATTTTTTGGCACTGCTTGCGAGACTGTCTGTTCTCGTATTCTATGTTCGAAGTATATGAATGATCTCTAAATGATTTAAGCTACTTTTGAGGGTCTTGATATCTTCCAAGTAACTTGCAAATGCTGGTCATTCTTCTGGTTATAAAATCATCTTCATCAATTGAGAAGAATCCATTGCAAATATGATGTGATTCTGTTGCAAATTTCTCATGCATTCCATTGCCCAAATGAGTGCTTCGATCTCAGAGTGAAGGGGTCAATAGTAGCTCTTGTATTCCTCGCCCCCATCAGTCCATTAAAAACCTTATAGTGTACTAAACCAAACTTATCCCGAGTATTTATCCTAGTGTTTCCAAGACTCATATGTAAAGCACCACCTCCCTAGAATGGAAGGTAAACGTGACTCCTCTTGCTTCCCATAATTTAGTAATTTTTATTTTATTTTTAGTATTTAAGGTGTTAAAGGAATTAGTTATTCTTTAAAGGCAGATTTAAAAAGTTATATTAAATTTATGGTAAAATTAGAAGTACTTCTTTTTTTGTTTGTGTTTTTTATTTTGTTAATTATGGAAAAATATTTGTGGAACTAAAAATTTTAGATGTGTTGATAGTTTTTCTTAGTGGACATAATGATATTATATAATTTGTATTAGGTTTGTATTTATAATATGGTTATAATATATATATCAATATTTATAGTTTTCAATATATTATATATATTTACCATTTTATTCTATATAGATACATTTTAGTTTATATAAATGTAGTTACACATTTATGAAAAATAAAAATATTCAAAACCACTTAATATCAGATACACACATTTTACAAACTTAGTTACAAATATTTTCCGAGTTGTCTTTTCACATAATCATTTAAAAGGTTATTCCTTTATATATTTTGTCAACTAATTTATATTAAAATAAAGAAATGTTAAAATGTGAGATCTATTGTTTTTAGACTATTTGAGAATATAAATAATTTATGTATAGTTTGGAAATCCTAATACAGTTAAATATATTCATTAGCATTTTCAATAATATAACTCATGTTATCTCCAAATAATATTCTAAATTATAGTACCGTCGATTTACATAGGCATGTATATCTTTATCCGGAACCAAAGAACCTAACTGAAAAACGAGGTTTGGTTCGGGTTTGAATATTTTCAGTTACCCAAGCAGATCCTATATCTCTAGAACCAAAAAAACTGAAACCGAACTAAGAACTGATGAGTATTTGAATTCCTATATATAGTTTTATACTTCAAAAGATTAACTATTTTTAGTTTTAAAATAATAAAATAATTTTAAAATAGTATTTATAAACCAAAGTACCAAAAAACCGAATGATCAAACCGAACCAAAAAACATTATCGAACTGAAACCGAACTAAATTTTATAAATACCCGAACGAATCCTAAGCCTCTAGAATCGAAAAACCAAAAGAACTAAACCATAACCAAACTGAGAACCGAATGCCAAGGACTAGACTTACATGTAACAACTTCTTTTCTGAAGTTTTGGCACTAGAGTTGGTCACTTGGTCTTACTTTGTACCATGTACAGATTATGGGCCTAACACAAAATATACAAAGTCTATTACTTGTTACTTACTCTCTGATCTTACAAGTTGAGGATAGAAATGATATGTCATGTTCAAGAGGTTAAATTAAACTTCATCTTGACCCTAATCATTCTCAACTGTGTTATATAGATTTAAAAACCACTAAGTTTTGATATGCGCTTTTAAATGGCAGCAATATCTTTTAACAAAATTTAATTTATGTAATAAATTATTTTTAACACTTTTATTTTAGTGTATTCGAAAAATATATAATTATATTATTTTGTATTTACTATAAATATGCAAATTATATAAGTTAATACTTATCTTCATTTTAAATTATTTCAACACTTTATATTCTAATTTTTAATATAATCTATGTAACTTATTTGATTAATAGTGTGATATATATTTTTGATAATTTTTTAAATATTAAATATATTGACTTCTGTTTATTGGATCTAATACTTTATTTAGATGAATGTAATTTTCAATTATGAAAATATAAAATTATTTAAATTTATTGGCTCTAAAAATATTTTGTATATAAAATATTTAATTTAATATGAAATTTTATATACATTTTAAAGAAATTAATTTTCCATTTATAAGAATATAAATAAAAAATCCATTAATTTAATACTAAATGAAATTATTTTGTCGTATCTAAACATAAAAAATAGATATACTTACTTTAATTTTTTTATAAATAATTTGAGTGTTTTAGTTATATTATTTGATTTATCAAATAATATAAAAAGATTATTAAAGTTTTTATTAAAAATATAAGACCTAATGTTTTTTTTATTTAGACATAAAATTAAATATTGTTTTGTTTGGAAAATACATATATATATATATATATATAATAGTATAATATTATTTCCATAATTAACTTAATGTAATTCTAATATTTTCATTAATTATTAGTGATATAATAAATTAATTATTAATGACATAATAAATGTTATGTCCAACATAATGTTTCTGTTTTAATAAGGTAGATGTATTGATGATGTGAAGTTATAATAGCGCCACTAGTTAATTTTTAAAGTAGTTGAATAACATGTAAAAAAGCGATTTTTAACACAATAGAAAAGAAGAAAAGAGACTATTTCATAAAAAGAACATGTCAATGATTATTTTTGAGACGTGCATCCAAGCAAGAAATTTCTTTTTTGAGAAATTTTTGAAATGCCATAAGTTACTTACCACTTTCAAAAATAAGCTAACTATTAAGGTAAATTTATGCAAGTCCTTTGTTGGTATTAGGAAAACGACAAATAAGCAATAGACGAACAAGAACAAGGATCGAAAGTACTTATTTATTAATCAAAGGAGCAAGGACTACAACATATTAGATAGTAAACCTTAGTTGTATCCGCTTAGCTCTATATTTATAGTTTAGAGTAGTCGATCCTTTGTTCTAGGGCTTAGGTCTCCCTAGGTTGTTCATAGTCGAAAGTTAGGTTAATTCTTTCATATCCTGAAATATGAAAGAATTCCTCTTTAGTAGAAGTTTTCCATTTTACCCAGATTTTTATTTTACCCTGAGGCAGGGATGAAGCCGGGTTTGGAGCCAAAATTTCTCTAGGTAAGGATCGAAGGCTGGCGTCCTGCTCGGAAGTAGAAGTAGTGACTTCCTTGATTAATTATCCCCAACAGTTTGCTCCTTATCCTTTGATTTCATTGGTGAAGTTGGAAGATAACATATGCACTTCGGTTGCCCGATTCATTCTTTTTTAGCAGGTAGACATTGCTTCTTTAGTACTCTTTCTGGGTTGTTTTGGCCTGGACCATATATGAACTCTTTAGTAGATATTCACTTATGACTAGTCGAGGGATGATTGCTGTCTCATAAGTTTCTGTAGGAACAGTGCCTAAGGAGATCAAGTAATCTCGATGGATTCCTGATCCTATTCTTTCACTTCAGTGAATGATGAGACTCGTTTCTTGGTGTGGAGAGTTGGTGGCGCATAGCCTTTTAGTTCTCTGATTCGAATGGCGCCTAGCTGGATCAGGTAAAGGACTTGTCGACATACTGCAGTGGGTACTTTATTTCCCTATTTTAGTCAATGGATCCCGGTCTGAGCCATGAACTAAGTAGTAGGATACTATATTGAGCACATATTTTTCTTGTGGATTACATAGGCTGGTCGGAGTCTGCCGTAGGATTGCCTTGCTCGGAAGCAGGAATCACTAGTCCGGATCAGGAACTTGGACTTTGAGAAAGGGAACCTCTCTTATTGGTAAGATTCGCCTCAACTGATTGTGTGAATCTTTCTTCAAGGATTAACTCTCCCTCTCGACGAGATATATTCGTTATGGCCGCCGAAGTCTGATTTTATTACAGGGGAAACGTTAACTTATTTCCCAATATTCAGAAATTGCTATCTTTTCTTTTCTTTGCTGGCGGCATATCTTCGATGATATCCGTGGGTGTAATATTTTGGAAGGAACCCTAAGATTGGCTGTAAGATACATCAATATATAAGTTCGCCTTGGGGCCGTGCTTGCCATACCTATATGACGGTTCCTATTCTCTAAATCTTTGAAGTCGGCCGCACGAGGCCTACAACTTTTTTGGAGTCCTTGTCCTCTCCTATTCCTACGTGGGCTGGCGTTTCCAAAGCTGATGATGAAGTTATTCTATTGGTTCCTCTGAGACACTATCATCCTAAAGATACTGAAGAAACTAGAGGAGCCAATGAGATTACCATCTATGAGGCCTTCTTGGAGGCATGTTTTAGAGGGGGAATACCTACTATGATAGCCGAGTTTCTTCGTATTTTGGTATTTCTCCTTCACATCTTGTCCCCCCTAACTTGGCGAACACTGATTGTTATCTAGGTGTTGGAAGAATTTTATGGTATATTTTTGGTATGCATGAAATCTTGTATGCGTATTATTTTACTGTGGCTACGAAGAAAGTATTTTACCATATTCGTTTCCGAGATGGCCAACCAATCGTTGAAGAACCTCTATAGGGTACCAGAGATAGCATGCCCTTATGAATTTTTTGGAATAGGAGGTACATGTTCATGAAGATTAACGGAGCTTCCATATATGATGTTACTCACTCCTCACTCCTCACTCCTCACTCCTCACCCCCCCCCCCCCCTCCCCCTTTTCTTTTTCCTCTATTTTGAAGGAACATGCTGGAGACATCTGCGGCGGCTATTTTTGATGAATACCAAAGGGCGAAAGCGCTGAGAGGCGTCCTCATCCTTTCATTTTACCGATTGTAGATGCCTCTTCCTTCCCACTTGTTGATCTAGAGGAGTATAATCATTGGGAGGTGTGGTAACCAAAATCAGCACTGTCGGTTTTATGAATGGAGGAAAGCAAATAATGCCTTACTTTCCTTGAGGTCCGGATTTTCTGCGAGAACGACAAGTGACCAAATAAATGCCGAAAATACATAAAAACAATAAAACGAATCTACAAAAAAAGTAGATCTTTCTTTCGAATCTGCGTAAGAGCGTAGCGAAGTTACAACAGATTATAAAAGCTTCGGCCGCAAGATCTGTCCACGATTTTTCTAGTTCTAGCCACCTAAAACCTTAACTTAGTTGAGTCACAGCTCGATAACAAAAGACAAAA
The DNA here is from genome assembly GCA_905132885.1 of Moricandia moricandioides. Taxonomy (NCBI): domain Eukaryota; kingdom Viridiplantae; phylum Streptophyta; class Magnoliopsida; order Brassicales; family Brassicaceae; genus Moricandia; species Moricandia moricandioides. Next base: position 32,239 of record CAJHQQ010003619.1, read on the forward strand.
AGATACGAAAAAGGTTTTGATTGATTTCGGAATGAAAGGTTGCTTACGTACCCCTTTCGAGAATCAAGCCGAACATAGTTCAATTACAGAGTTTAAACAAGAGCTTGAACTTCTTTTGCGAGTTCGTCTAGTAATCGAGTGCGAGACATAGAAAACCAAGCATGTCGAGAATAATGCCTAAGGTTCATAAGTGCAGAGAGTTCTAAGAGTCTAAAAACGTCCTCATGCACTCCTCACCTTGGCTCCTCTCATGTATGCCTCAAACATCATTCATTTTTCCTTTTCTGTCCCTGATTTGAGTATATCTCTTTACGGAAATCTTCCTCATCCTCTCGATCTTTATAATTATCTTGGAAACTGGACATTTATCTTCTTTTACATTTATCTTTTGCGTAAATCAAGTAAACTGTCATTGTAGTTTGGGCTCATTCTCGTCTAAAATCGTAAGTGGGCTTTTCCGCCTTTATAGACCTTTTCGAACAGTTTTTGCGACTTAGGCGTTTTACGATTTATTTCGGAGAAATCATTTTCCATACGATGTTGGTTTCTATACCGTTGGTTCCACGAGATAGGTAAATCAATAGTATATCTGAGATAGTAATGGTGTTGAATTAACCATTATCATTTTATACGATTGGTTTGAAGTTTGACGAGGAAACAAGTCTTTGATGTTTTTATCGCAAAACTTCAACGGAAAATCCGATCAAGACGAAACAAGGATCATTCCATTCAAGAATCAAAGGAGAGGAGGAGGAGGTGGATTTTTAGTGCGCGGGCGACAAGACGCAAAAACGGTGTGGTCACCTGTTGTCGATGAGACGTGGAGAAGGTCTCGTTGCCGGCTGGTGACAGGACTCGGAGATGGTCTCGTCTCTGGATAGAGACAAGTCGTGGAAGCGATGTGGTTGCCTTATGGAGAAGAAGATGAAACAGTGTGGCTTGGTTCAATGGTCAGTGTTGGATGAAAAAGACAGAGGAGAAGTTCCGACGTGGCGGTTTCTCATTTTATCGTCTTTACTGGAAGTTATTTTGTAAGATATCGAACGAGAGATCGTTACTTCGGTTCCTCGAATCTACGACGTTTTATTTTTCATGTAAGAACTTGTTTGATGGATGATTGTTTTATAAAAATCGTCATTCATCACAAAAAATCCACAAGAACGTTTTTCCAATCTTTTCATGCTTCGATAGAAATTGTTTATTCCTTGTCCGGGATGGAATATACAAATTATGTTCTTGTATCCATATGGAAATTAGTTTTTCTTATTCCATATAATTTTTTTGACATTTCTTGCTCATATTTGCTTGAGGTACAATTTCTCGGAGGATTTTAACCGTTGATTTGGTCATGATCGATTTTTCACCCAATAGTTAGGCCCACAACTCGTAATATTTTTTTGTGTAATTTCTTTCCAGGTATTGATAGGCGTGTTAGGTGGAATCAATGGCTAAAAAGTTCCGTTGGAAAAACCATTTTTTTTTATAGTTATAATGGTCGGCTCACTCTCCTATGAATGGCGTGTGGTAGGATTGGGGCTGCGCCTTATGAAGGCTGTCTAAGTACCCTTGTCGAAAGGATCAAGTCTTTCGTAGTTCGTCTTGGAGCTAAGATTCTTACGACCTTTTTTTCAGTGGGACCTTTACGGTCTAGTTATGTGTCGTTTAGAGATCTTCGAGCATGTTTCTGCTGATGGCATTTTGTATTGGACCTTTGTCGGCCTCGAGACTGCCTTGTAGGTTGTTTGCTTTGGAATTATGAATTCATGGATTATCTCTTTTTTAAAATGTATTGAGTAGCCATACGCGGAGATGAGAGGAAGAGTGTGAATTGTCATCTCATTTCTAAATCTTAGCGGATCGTTATACTTGTTGTTGTGTAAGATGTGAATACTCGAAGACTTTTAGCTCGTAGAGTCTCGTGAATGAACAAATATAAGCGAAGGGACATATTTTTGAATCTCTTATCGGTCTGTTGATACTATGACTTGAGATGTGTAAGACTAGTGTTCTGGGTTTAGGGCAAGACCTAGGCTTACTATCGTTTTAGGGTTTGTTATGATTGTTCGGCTTAAATCACCCGTTGCGGTTTCAACCTGATTCCGTCTCAATATTGAAGTCTGAGAAAAGTTCTTGACTTATATGACTTGCATCAATCGGGAACTGAGAATCTTTCCAAAGATAATTACAAAGTCCTCTGGAAGTGCTGACCCTAAACCGATAGTAAGCCTAGGTCTTTCCTTGTGTCAGATGTCTGAGATCATAGCTCTATGGGGAGATATGGCTAAGTTTATTTAAGACTTTGGAGTTCGTTTGTTGTGATCAGAAACAAACGGAATGGTAAGTGTTACCGTTTGAGTTTGACCCTTCGCGAAGGATGTGTTTGAGAAGATGTTAGTGCGTATGACTGTTTGAGTTTTCGAGAAAGAAATTTCAATTGGGAAGATATTTTACGTTCAAATCTTATTCTTCGGGTGTCTGTGACGTCTCGCGGCACTAAAGACTGGATTTTTCTTTCGAGTAAAATTTTACACTATGTGAACGTGTTAGAGAAGTTTTTCGCGTTTAGCGTGAAGGTCTCGTTTGAACTTTTGGCCAATCAATACTTCGGTTTGTGCGGAGGTTTCACAGCCAAAGTTTGTTTGTTTAGATAATTAACGAAAGCGATTTTTGTATAGCTTTTTTTTCGTTTACTACATTTCTTGTTTGCGAGCTTAGAGATGCTTTTGCGGTGTCGCAAGGGTTTTGTTTTAAACTTACGGCAGACAAACGTTTTGTTTTGTTTGCGTATGTTTCACAGCCAAAACAGCCACTCCTTTTTGGATATTAAATTGTTTGATTTATGATCGAGGAATTAGGACCAAGGGGTTGTGTAAATTAGTCCATGGGAGACTAGAACCTCGACAAAGTCTAGTCTCCCATGACCGACTAGACCGTATCGTCTTCATCACTCTCTCCTTTGAATCTTGACTAGGTTGTTTCTTGTTTCGTCTCGATTGGAGTTTCCTCTGAAGTTTTATGATAAAAATTCCAAAGACTTTTTTTTTCTTGTAAAACTCCAAATCAATCGTATAAAATGATAATGGATAACTTAAACATCAATGTTATCTCAACTATACGATTTTTTGGAGCCAGATCATACGAAGGACGATTTCTCCGAAATAAACCGTAAAAAGTTTTAAATCGCAAAACGGTCCGAAAGGGTCTAAAACGTGACACATGCCCATTTAAGGTTTTGGACGAGAATGGGCCTAATTATAATGGCCATATACAAGATATCCGCATAAGATAAATGGAAAAGAAGATAGTTGTCAAGTTTCGAGATAATGATGGAAAAATCGAGAAGAGAAGGCAGATTTCCGAGGAAGGATAAACTCGAATCGAGGGAAGGAAACGAAAGATGACCAAACTTTGAGACCTATATAAGAGAAGCAATGGAGAGGGACGCAGGGGGAGGAAAATTCTCAGAAAAAAACTTAGCACTTAGGAACCATTGGCATCATCCTCAACATGCTTTGTTTTCTATATCTTGCACTCGATTACTAGACGAACTCAGACAGTTTGATCTCTTGTTCAAAATCTTTAATCGAAATACGTTCGCCTTGATCCCCGAAGGGGTAGTCAGCCTTTCATAAGGTCCAGTCCAAAATCAATCAAAAAAAGTTTCTTATCTTTTTCATCTTTTTTTATTAAGCTCCGACTCAACTAGGTTTAAGGTTTTAATTGGCTAGAACTATAAAACTCGCTTACAGCTTTTGCGGCCGAAGCTTTTACAATATGTTGTAACAATCGGTATGCTCTTACAAGAATTCAAAATAAAGATCAAACTTTTCTTAATTCGTTTTGTTATCCTTTCATATTTTCTGCTTTTATTCGATTATTTGTCGTTGGCTCTTGAAGAGAATCCAGACTTCAAGGAAAGTAGGGTTTTCTTTGCTTTCCTTTGTTCACTAAAATTGACAGTGCAAATTTTGGTTCCCACAAGTCTCGTAGCCTGTGGGCGACAAGACTACCTCCAAGGTCCCATCGCCCGTGGGCAACAAGCCATATGCCATGTCTCGTCGCCCACGGGCGATGAGGTCACCTCCTATTTTCACTTTATCCTTCGGGTCTTTACCGGACTGGTTCTCTTTTTGTCTCTATTGGATATTCCGTTGAAGTACTGCGATAAAAATAGCAAAGACTTGTCTTCTTTTTAAAACTTTGAGTCGGTCGTATAAAACGTTAGTTGTTAACTTAACGCCAACGTTATCACAACTATACGATCGGTTTTATTATTTCACGAAACTAATGGTACAGAAACCAACATCGTATGAAAAAGCGATTTCTCCGAAAAAAATCAGAAAAAAACATTTGAGTCATAAAACGGCCCAAAAAGGTCTAAAACGCAGTAAAAATCCCACGTACGATTTCAGACAAGAATAACCCCGATTACAATGCCGTCTACCTGATTTTCGTAGAAGATAAATGAAAAACAAGATAAATGTCAAATTTCCAGATAGTCATGGAGGAATGAGAAGATAAGGAAGATTTCTGCAGAGAGATAGACTCGAATCAGGGGCAGAAAAAAGAAAGACGACCGACCTTTAAAGGCATATATATAACAGAAGCGAAGGCGAGTGGCACAAACACACCAAAATTCTCAGAAAACTCAGCATTTAGAGCAATTTAGGCATTTTCGTTTCTTTTTATCCAGCAGCGACTCAACTAGGTTTTAAGGTCTTAGATTGTTAGAACTAGGAAACATGCTGAAAACTCTAGCGTCCAAGGCTTTTACGTGTTGTAGCACTCATATTCGGATTCAGAATATGATCTCCATTGCTATGCTCTTGCTTTGATTTTTATTTTACTTTGTTGGTTTATCGTATTCTGATTAATTGTTGTTTGGGTTAGCAGAAATCCAGGAGGAGCTTAGGGAAAGTTAGGATTTCTTGGCTTTCCTCCAATTACGAAAATCGACATTGCGAATTTTGGTTCCCACGTAGATGCTAAGGCTGTGTGGTAAACCGTCCTAGAAATTGATTGCGAGTCTAATCAGATGACTAAGTGTTTGGTCTAGACGTTGATTTGTCAGCAAAGAACAAATTTCGATCGATACTATGGAACAAGTGTCGATCGATACTATGGAACGAGTGTCAATCGATACTACCTTAGACAAACATTATCGTCTTAATCAATATGTTCACTAAGTTATTCTAGAACAGATTTCACATGAATCTAATAACCTAGCTCAACAGAATGATTATCAGGTATATATCTTACCGTCGTATTTAACTATATCCTAAGTTCAAAGTTCCAGTTAACTACTCTAGAACACAAGCAATGAAATCGATTCTAATGAAATATCCTTATGGATTTACCCTAGCAATTATATGTTTAGCAGTAAATATAAGCCTAATAAAACCCTAAATCTAACAAGAAGAACTACGCTGACATGATCAAGAAAATCATAATAAATATCTGAATAGAAATCATAAATCGAATAAGTTCAAGAAACAATGGAGTTCCAATACAAATCTCTAAAGGAATCTTATCTTCTCTCCAAAACTACTAAAAACAATAGAATAATAATAAAGCTTCTTAAAACTCTCTTCTCTCTGCCTAAGATGAAAGCATATAAATAAATAGGTACTAGGTCGTCTAGGGGGTAGTCTTGTAATTATGTGGGACTTTGGGCTTCACGTCACTCACGAAAAAGTCGGCTCATTTACTCGCAACTGTTGATCGATACCAATAAGGTGTTGTCGATCTACACACTTTCTAAATCTTGACTCTGACTTTTGATTCTTCAACAGCTACAATTTTTCTCATAATTAAGCTCCAAAAGCTCCATAATCTCCACATTGCTCCAAACATACCTTATCTGAAAAGACTGTAAAACAAACTCTAAACACATATTATAGTATCTAAAAGAAAATATGCTATGGATGAAAATTGGCAAAATTCATAGTATATCAACTGCCCCCAGACTTATCCTTTTGTTTGTCCTCAAGAAAAAAACATCTCCATATGAAAAATAAGTTTAAAATTGCAGGGACTCACACAATCTATAACTCATTACTATCATCTCTGCAATGTTGCAATCCACATCGAATCAATGCTGACTTTAGATGTAATTTATATACACTATCCTAGCTTAGAAACCAAATCTATTCTAGCCAACAACTTAGGTAATACTGTCTGATTCACCCATCTACTAACTTCATTTCTTACATATAAAAAGGTGCAGGTTTTACCTTGGGATATCGATCAAATGACACATGGACTCTTACTGATCAAGCAAGTTTCTTAACACACAAGTTTCTGAAGCTGATATACCATGGATTTTACCTATTTTACCTATGATATATAAAGTATTTTTAGATCTTTTATATGCATTTGATACTGTTTTAGAGTATTTACAAGTCCAGGTACCCATTGGAAGCAATTGGAGCTTTTGGACTATTTTGGAGCATTTAGGATGCTTAGCTGAAATCGACGTCACACACTGTGCGTCGATCGACAGCCAAGTCGACAACAAGATTGGTGAAGGCTTGAAAATTTACAAGTTTTACCCAGAAGTTTTATTATTTGCAAGACAAGTCCTTGGCTAAAGTTTAGACAATTTATTAGGGTTTTCTATCTTAGTTTTAACCTAAGCCTAGGAGACCTAAGAAAAACTTGTCTTCTAAGTTACACACAAGTTTTGAAATTAAGAGTTGGAACAACTTGCTACATCTATTGGAGAGAAAGATTTGATCATCATTACAGAGAAGATCTTGAACTCCTTATCTCTTTACTCAGTTTATCCTATGCAATTTATTCAGAATTTATTCATGTTCATTATTCCTATGTCTGAGTGGTTCACTGTTAGATTTAGGGTTATTCAATGGTGATAATGTATTTTTGATTCTGTAGAATTGTTAGGGTAATCCTTTTGGTTCTTTGTTTAAGTTTTTCTTAATGCTAAGTTGAACTTGATCACTTCAACCTTCAAAATTAGGGTTCTATACGCAAGCGAGAGTTTAGTTATAACCTGGAATTTATCTTAAACAATCTAAATAACCAATAACAAACGAGAATTGAATTGGAAATTTAGAGAACCCATCAAACCGTGAAACCATTACTTTTAGAATGAGCATCGATCGACGCCACCATGTGACTATCGATCGACACTCAATTGAGATGCGCGAGAGAGATCTCCTAAACCCTAATGTTTGAGTTCATAATGATGCTTAATAAAACAATAACAATTTATTAATCTGTAATATCTAATCTTACCTAAGAATTTCTCCTAAGTCTAATCTCTTAATCGGATCCTCACAAACCAAATCAATCTTGAAATCACTTTTATTGTTATTAGTATAATTCATCTAGCTTTAATTCGAAAACAATAAGTCTATTGTGCAATCGTAGAGTCTCTGTGGATTCAATCCCTAAGTACTACATTGAACCTCTTATTTGAGAGAGTAAAGTGAGAAATAAAGTTAATTTGAAAGTGAAATAAAACCCCACATTGGAACCCCCTCTTTTTTCTCTCTTTCTCTCTTCTCTGGATCTTTTTCTTCCTCTCTTTTTTTTTTTTTATTATAAATTTAATGAATCAATGACGCTGATATAGTCCGTCTTGTTCATCTTATTTTTCTTCCTTTCTTTTGACAACATGTAGGCGAATAATGGGGTCATCGATAATGTACCTACCCCTCGCTTCCAATGATGTGTGATCATTCTTTTTTGAATTAGAATAATGAGGTCATAGGAAATTTTCCTACCCCTCTGCATCTTTCAGGAAATTATCTTAATCTTCTTCTGTAGATGCCGAAGAGAGGGAGAGAGAGAGAGAGAGAGAGAGAGAGAGAGAGAGAGAGAGAGAGAGAGAGAGAGAGAGAGAGAGAGAGAGAGAGAGAGAGAGAGAGATAGAGAGAGAGCTAGAAACATACAGACTTTTACCTTCCAGACTTGCAGGAGAAAGTTGATCAAGTGTATACCAAGCTCCAAAGCAAGCAAATTAAGTTCAATTAGGTTGTGGAGATCAGTTTTAGTTCTTTCACACATTATCAGCAAGTGTGGATATGACTGGCAGGTGATCCACTTTGGTATCTCTAGTACACTCTAAGTCAGTAAATCTAAGAATGGTGATATAAAGTGGTTAGATATTACGTGAAAATTGAAAACGATCATAATCCTCTTCTTGACTCTACAAAAACTTAATAAAAACACATGAAAATAAAACTCAAAATAGAACAAAATATTAGTAAACCTCCCTTAGACTTAAAAAACATTGTCCTAGTGTTATACAGTCTGAGATTGGTCGGAAAATAA